>JACEGR010001805.1:0-151488 GCA_014170235.1 Listronotus bonariensis | reverse complement strand
TTTGTAATTTAAATCCTAGTGCGTAAACGAATAACTTGTAATAAGTTTAATGTAGTTTTTACCGGCAAATAATACAAATGCCCAAATCGCCCTACCAAACCAGTCGAAGGAGTACCTAACATCAAAATGCGCTGTTTGAACAAAAGAAGCGACGAAATTCCAAAATCAATAACCCAAAACACAAAAATACACTCGGCTGTTACAATTCACGACCTAATAATAGAAACTTACAAATCAAAAATTAATAAACCCAAATATAATAACAGGGAAGATCTTTTAAAAAAACTAAGAGCAAGATTTATAGATGCTTACAAAATAGACACGACTGTAGTTTTTTCTAATAATCGCATGTACATTTTGATGTTTGACATGGAGGCGCCTACACTACCTTCTCCCACAGAACCGGTCCAAGGATCACAAAGAGTCGAAGTTCAAATCAATGGATAAGTACATTAACATACTTTACAACAACATAAATAGCTACAACAACAAAAAGCACTTGCTTTACAATTTGGTCGAAAGAGAAGGTATTAATTGTATACTGTTAGTCGAGACTAAAACCAAACCTGATACAAACACGGCATATAAAAATTGGAATCAAATACGATTGCAAGGGAATATAATAACAAACACAAGAGGTGAAAGTTTAATACAAGTTCATCCTAGCCAAAGAATGAGGAAAGCCATTGCTCCAAGAATTAATAATACACTAAATGAATGCCTCCACTTCTCTATACCATTTCATGATGAATTCCTTCATATCTTCCTGGTGTATATTCATCCTAACTCAAAAATAGAAGAAACCGTGTTTGTAAAAGCATCTCTCTACAAATACAGCGTAATAATAGGTGACTTCAATGTAAACAAAGAAAAACAGACACAAATAGACAAATTTTTGAAAAACAGCAATTTTACCAAACTAGAAACGGCTCCTACTTTTTTAATGCAGAACAACCCTGATTCAACTCCAGACCGAGTGTTTATTAGCAAAACAATTGAAAATTGTTTAGAAACTCCCCAACTTTGTCCAGACATAGGGTCAGATCACTTGGCAATTAAGTTAAAAATTAACAGACAAGTAACTCCAACAATTCCAGATAAAAGATACAATTTTAACAAGTGCAATGTGGAGAAGGTCAACCAGGATATCAAATCCTTCATAGTAACCAACAATGCCGAACAAGTAACCATTAACCAAATTACAAAATTTAACTCGGAACTCCAAAAATCAATTCAGAATAACTCTCCTTTAGTCGGGCATCAGTATTACTCATATCCTCTTCCACCTTACATTCTTAAAATAATAAAGCAAAAAGGCAAATATTCAGAGAATACCAAGCACACCCACACAACAACATTAAGCGGAGACTTAATGAACTTACCAAAGACATACAAAAATGATATTTCAGTATAGGCAAAACAGTTGGTTAAATACGTGTCAGGAAATCAATGAAGCTCATGGAAAAAAATTTTACCAAAAAATCAACAAACTAACCAAGTACCGTACCAAACCCACAATGCCCGAAATAGAAGAAAATGGTAATGTTTACACATCAGATCAAGAGAAGGCAGAGGCTTTTTTTTAAGCACTACAAGAAACACTATACTGAAGAAAATCACCCCAAATTTGATGCAGCCAATGTACAACAAATAAACGAGTGGTATGAGAAGGAGTTTAAACAACAAAAAAACAAACCAAAAAATAACAAAAAAGTTAGCGAAGAACGATACTTTAAAGTATTACATAACCAGAAAAATACATCTTCAGGCATTGATAATATTCCATGGATTATAGTAAAACAATTGGACTACAATATTCACAAATATAGTATAAAAATATATAACTACTGTCTGGAAAACTGTATATTTCCTGATGTATGGAAAGAGGGAGTTATTATTACTATACCAAAACCAAACACCAATCATCACCATACAAAAAACTATAGACCAATAACACTACTACCAATCTTGGGTAAATTATTCGAAAAACTTTTAAAGGAGGATATACAAGAATCAGCAGGCGATAAAATCCTGAGACATCAATTTGGCTTCAAACCGGAATGCTCAACTGTCCATCCACTATTTATTCTGACATCCAATATCCAAACAGAAAAGTTAAACAACAAAAAAACAGCATCTCTATTTCTAGACGTTAAAAAGCCTTTGACAGTGTTTGGCACAAGGGTTTACTATACAAAATGAAGCAGCTGAAAATTCCCGACAGCATAATATGGCTAATAAAAAATTTCCTAGAGCATCGCAAACTATATACAAGAATAAACAACACTATGTCTGATTACTTTGTGCCAGAACAGGGGTTACCGCAAGGTTCAACACTGTTATATATTTTTATAATATATTTGTGGATATTGTAGTCCAATTGTTTTACTATAATCCATGGAATATTATCAATGCCTGAAGATGTATTTTTCTGGTTATGTAATACTTTAAAGTATCGTTCTTCGCTAACTTTTTTGTTATTTTTTGGTTTGTTTTTTTGTTGTTTAAACTCCTTCTCATACCACTCGTTTATTTGTTGTACATTGGCTGCATCAAATTTGGGGTGATTTTCTTCAGTATAGTGTTTCTTGTAGTGCTTAAAAAAAGCCTCTGCCTTCTCTTGATCTGATGTGTAAACATTACCATTTTCTTCTATTTCGGGCATTGTGGGTTTGGTACGGTACTTGGTTAGTTTGTTGATTTTTTGGTAAAAATTTTTTCCATGAGCTTCATTGATTTCCTGACACGTATTTAACCAACTGTTTTGCCTATACTGAAATATCATTTTTTGTATGTCTTTGGTAAGTTCATTAAGTCTCCGCTTAATGTTGTTGTGTGGGTGTGCTTGGTATTCTCTGAATATTTGCCTTTTTTGCTTTATTAACTTAAGAATGTAAGGTGGAAGAGGATATGAGTAATACTGATGCCCGACTAAAGGAGAGTTATTCTGAATTGATTTTTGGAGTTCCGAGTTAAATTTTGTAATTAGGTTAATGGTTACTTGTTCGGCATTGTTGGTTACTATGAAGGATTTGATATCCTGGTTGACCTTCTCCACATTGCACTTGTTAAAATTGTATCTTTTATCTGGAATTGTTGGAGTTACTTGTCTGTTAATTTTTAACTTAATTGCCAAGTGATCTGACCCTATGTCTGGACAAAGTTGGGGAGTTTCTAAACAATTTTCAATTGTTTTGCTAATAAACACTCGGTCTGGAGTTGAATCAGGGTTGTTCTGCATTAAAAAGTAGGAGCCGTTTCTAGTTTGGTAAAATTGCTGTTTTTCAAAAATTTGTCTATTTGTGTCTGTTTTTCTTTGTTTACATTGAAGTCACCTATTATTACGCAGTATTTGTAGAGAGATGCTTTTACAAACACGGTTTCTTCTATTTTTGAGTTAGGATGAATATACACCAGGAAGATATGAAGGAATTCATCATGAAATGGTATAGAGAAGTGGAGGCATTCATTTAGTGTATTATTAATTCTTGGAGCATTGGCTTTCCTCATTCTTAGGCTAGGATGAACTTGTATTAAACTTCCACCTCTTGTGTTTGTTATTATATTCCCTTGCAATCGTATTTGATTCCAATTTTTATATGTCGTGTTTGTATCAGGTTTGGTTTTAGTCTCGACTAACAGTAATAATAAATATAAATAATACGTTTATTTAGCACTTGGCTAGTACAAACAAAATTTAACAAAAAAATAACAATAATAGAAATTGAACCAGTAAATAAAAATAAATAAATCAATTTCATAAATAATGTAGAAGTCTCTTGTTGAAACTTTTAAGGTCAGAAGCGTATTTTATGTTATCAGGCAGTTCATTAAAATGGCGAACACCGTCATAAAATAGAGTTTTTGTAAAGATGTTTTATTTACCATAGGAATATTGAAATGTTGCTTGGTTCTTAAGTCATAACTATGAAAATTTGAACGCTTTTCAAGATAAAACTTTAAATAACTTGGTTGTAAGTTGTGTTCAATTTTATATATTAAAACGAGGTTCGCCCTTTTAACACACTGCTCAATATTCAACCACCCTAGTGACTGTAACATAACAGTAACCGGTGTATACTTATTACAGCTCAATAGTATTCGCATTGCCTCATTTTGCTGTATTTGCAATCTTTGCACATCTTCTTTGGTACAAGAAATTAATAAAGAACAGCCATATGAAAAATGAGGCAGAATAATAGTATTATACACTAGCATCTTTGTCTACTGAGACAAACTACTCGATATACGACCAAAAAAACCAATTTTTTTAGCAATTTTTTTACACATATAACTAACATGACAACTAAAATTTAATTGTGGATCTAAAATTATTCCTAAGTATTTAATCTCTGAAACAAAGTCAATAATATCACCATTTATATTAAGAGAAAAACCCATGTTGTTAAATTTACGACAATTTACCTTAGAACCAATAACCATGCATTTTGTTTTCGAATTATTTAATTTTAATTTATTTTGACAAAGCCAATTATACAACAATAACAGTATACAATTAATACCTTCTCTTTCGACCAAATTGTAAAGCAAGTGCTTTTTGTTGTTGTAGCTATTTATGTTGTTGTAAAGTATGTTAATGTACTTATCCATTGATTTGAACTTCGACTCTTTGTGATCCTTGGACCGGTTCTGTGGGAGAAGGTAGTGTAGGCGCCTCCATGTCAAACATCAAAATGTACATGCGATTATTAGAAAAAACTACAGTCGTGTCTATTTTGTAAGCATCTATAAATCTTGCTCTTAGTTTTTTTAAAAGATCTTCCCTGTTATTATATTTGGGTTTATTAATTTTTGATTTGTAAGTTTCTATTATTAGGTCGTGAATTGTAACAGCCGAGTGTATTTTTGTGTTTTGGGTTATTGATTTTGGAATTTCGTCGCTTCTTTTGTTCAAACAGCGCATTTTGATGTTAGGTACTCCTTCGACTGGTTTGGTAGGGCGATTTGGGCATTTGTATGACCAAGCTTTATGTTCCTCGGAGCCACATGACAAACATTTGGGTGGGAGATTTGATGGACACTTGTCTGTTGCGTGATTATCTAGGCATTTTTCGCATTTTACAGCTGAGTTGCAGACTTCCGTCGAGTGATCATATTTACTGCATATACGACATGGTTGAGGTACCGGTGTTGGAGGAGAGCTTGGAATTACTGGATAGTGTTGGTATTTGTAAAATAATCCTTCATTTAATAAATTTTCAAATGATTTATGGCATCCAGTTATGACCCTTATCATTGTTGTTTCTTTTCCGGTGGCTCTAGATTTGATCCGTTTGCAGTACCTGTGCTTGATGTTTTTTGGTTCAGTAATTGGCTAATTGTTGCATCTTCTATATCTTGTTCAACACCAGTAATAATTAATGAAAATGAGGGTTCTGGTTCTTGCTTTATTTTTGATGAGTATGGTTTTGTTTCGCTATATTTTAGAATTTTTTTGTTGGCCACTAGTTTTGCTAGTGTTGCTTGTATAGTTGGTTTGTGTGAATTTGTTTTTAGTAAAAACCCTTTTTTGTTTTGAGGATCACATCTTCAGAGTTTTTAAATTCCTGTTCCCATATTTCCACCAAGTCCCATCTTGACATATTTGTTTGCGTGTTTATGTAGAATAGGCTATCATAGGCTTTACTGAATGAAACTGGTTTTGATTTTTGTGAGAAATTTCGTGTTAATTTTGTTTCTATTTGCTGGTTTGATGTTAAGGTTTGTTTATTGTTAAGAGTGTTTTGTGTGGATGTTGAAGTATTCCCTGGTTGTTTGTTGCTAGGCTTGTTTTTTTGTTAGCTTGTTCAGGTGACACAATTCCAATGATTTCGTTAATTTTGTCTCGTGACATAGTTACGTTTCCGCGTTTTCTTTTTTGTACTCCTGGATCATCCAGTTAATATTCTCATCTTCCTCGTCGCTTTCGCTGATCATTTTTCTCAACTAATTTGTGATTATCCGAGATAACTATAATACCTTTACAGTCTGGCAACACTGTTGTGTTCTTTAGCCAGGATGCTTAACCTAATTTTCAGTTTGACAGTTTGATAGGTTATGGCGGGAAACCCTTTGTTATTGTTTTGTTTGGTATTAAATCTAAGAATTACCGGTTTTCCTGCCGTTTTATGTTGATTTAACTGTACAAGGCCTTTAAGTTGCCTGTTGAAGCAAATTTTGATTTAGTTTAGAACTTTATTTTAGTTATTTACGACAATTTTTAACAGAGTAAAATCACTGTGATCTTTTAACGCGTGGCGATGTTGCCAAACTGTATACTAAATTAATATTATTAAAATATATATACCATAATATATACCAATCGGCTCGCCGACTTGTGTGTTTTGCACCGCTTCGTCACTGATTTGACTAAAACCGCTCCGTCTGTTTTAAGTCATAATTTTTTTTTTAAATTTTATTTTGTTAGAAGGGGTAAATCGAGGCCCTTGAACAGGCCTTTAACAGGCCACCGCGCTCGCTTCGCACGGCTTCGGTAGACGTCCTAACTTTGGATGTATTAGCAAAGTATTAGTATATACCCTCTTGGGATTTTCTGTATTTAGAATTATATAAAAACATATATTAAAAAAAATGGAAATGTGTCCAGAAATAAATAAATATATATACCTTTAAAAATACAACATAATTTTTAATCATGTTACAAGAAATAAGAAACAGTATTTGTTTTATAACATAAATGAAAATATAATACTTAAATAAACTATCACAAAACTCTTTGGTAACTGAAAAATACAATTTTAGGAAAAAACTGACATGAGATTATTCAGATTTTTAAACAATTATCTAATAAGAATTGTTTCCATTGTTGGCAAGGATAAAACGCAAATTTTTAATAAACATTTTGTTGTCGTCGCAATTGTCTGTAACAATTAACTTAATAAAATAAACACATTCCATCTATAGCCACAGCAGCTTCAAAAAGCTTGGATTTCTCTTTCGAGCCAAAAAGTATTTCCTCCCTAATTCAGCATTCTTGATTCCATTTTAAGAAGAGCTGTTCGCCTTTTTAATAATCCTTTGCTTACAAAAAGCTTCCCTCTCTCGCCCATAGTTATTGCTTTTCTATAGGTACTTCTACGGCTTCTGCTTTGAGAAATTTAGTATAATTCCTTCACTTGCGGTCCTAACAGAGAAACTCGTGATGCCGCACGTATGCATCCCAATACGATTCAACTGGACATGCCCCAAACTTCCCACATTGATCGTTCTTTTAATCCTAGAGCTTGTACCTAGAATGGGTAACTTGCTATGCTCGGAGATCTTTTTTAACCCCCAATTTTTTTAAGTTCCATGTCAACAAACTCTCTCTCACCTTGCTCAAGGCACCCACGGTGCGCTAGTATTTAGGCTTTCAGCCTTTGTGGATTGTCCAAAGATTAAGAAAAAATAGAGATTTGGTGGTATGTATAAGGGAAAACAGGTATGTGCTGTTAGTTTACCACCGGGATTACTCACGGAGGATTGTGTTTTTACATTTTCTCTGTGGATATTTCACAGCCACTTTTGTTTTAATTCTTCATCATGTGAAAAATAAAATTCTGTAGTTTACAGGGTGTTACAGAATATCGTTCAAAGAGTTTAAGGGCAGATTCTACATCAAATTAAAAGAAAAGTTCATTAAATATGGGTTCGCAAATTTTTTGTTCTCAAGATACAGGGTGTTAAAGTTTATAAAAAATTAACAAAATTTGAAAACACTCCATTTTAGTAAAAATTGTTAGATAAATACAAATCCTATTTAGGTAAGTATTTATTTTTGTTGTTGCATAATTCTTCATCTGGGGCCATTTAAAAAGCATGATATACAAGGATGAAAATTACTCTAATCTAGATGAGTTAAAAAATGCTATTTCTGCAGAATGCAATAAAATTCCAATTTACCAGTTAGCCAATATAAGAAGACAATTTTATGAACGTCTGGTTTATTGTCTAGCAGTCAATGGAGGAATATTTAAAAATTTTCTTCAATCTTAAGTTTATTTCCAACATATTAATTATTGTAATTTTTGATAATAATAAAGCAACTAAATTTCAAAATGACAATGTAATGTCACGCTAACTGATTTTTTTATTGTTGTTCATAAATATGAGGCGATAATAATGTAACAATTTTTAAAAATATATTAGCATCTAACTAGCAAACGGGTTAACCGAAAAATCTAAAGTTTTTACCATTGACGTAGATTTGCATGCTCTGAACTGCTACGAACTTATATATATTTTACAAGATTAACACCCTGTATCTTGAGAACGAGAGATTTTTATAACCCTGTTTAATTGAACTTTTTTCATATTTTCAACAGTAAAATCTGCCCTTATTTCTTTTTTCACAACATTCCGTAACACAGTGTATACTTTCCCCATATAGTTGGATTTCCATCCCCGAGCACAACAACGATTTGGCATTTTTAAAAGCAAAACCAAAACTTTAATATTATACAACCTACCCAATATACAAACACATTTAATACAATATACTGATTAAGTATATTAAAAAAACAACTTACTTATTATAAACAAATGGAAGTAAACATAAATAAACCAAAATATTTGCGTGATGTAGCTGCGACTAGAGTCCGCGAAAGTCGGCAAGCAATGGACGTGTAGGATGACGTCACAGCGAGAACGGCTCGCACCGCGGGGCCTGATAGATACCGAGGGCCTCGGGTAAAGTAAGAAGGGGTATTAAACTGGTGAGATTATTATTTATCTTAAACTGATAACAATCTACATCTCCATCCATTGATCTCTGGAGGATACAGAATGTTTTCTAAAAATTAGTAAATACAGGGTAGGGTGTCCGCTAATTTATGGTACATGAAAAAACCACAGATTCCCAGATTCCGTATGATAAAGTATTAAAATTTAACCAAACATACCTATATTCAAAAATTGGTTATAAGGAAGATACAGGATGTAAAAGTGAAAAAAATATTTTAAATTTATTTGACTCATTTTTGATACCTTCTGAATATTTTAATAAGACTCGGTATCGGGTTGTTTCACATAAGCTATTAAGATCTCATATGTAACCTAGAATGCGCTAGAAACATTGTTTAAATTTCTCTAAAACTTGTTTATGCTACTCTGTATGTATCATTTAAGTAAACCAGTAAACTGATAGCTTTCTACAAAAAGAAGATATACTTTATAGAAATGGCTCTGAGCAACTGTTTTGGGTTTAGTGCAATCAAAAAATATGTGGAGTTCATTGAATCATTCGTTTATCATAAGGCAGTTGTAGTTATGGCTAATATAAAGTGTTCACACGTCCAGATTTTTGCGGGACAGTCCTGCTTTTTGGAGGAATGTCCCGCGTCCCTACGATTTTAGAAAATGTCCCGGTTTTTTGAAAAAGTCCCGACTTGTGGTGGGATTGCGTGTTAGTTTTTGTTTGGTTGCGGACGTGACGACCTTTTTTACTCTTTAAAATAAATTTAGGACTAAAAGAGAGAATTTTAAAGGGGTAACACGACCTTTTTTTTGCTCTTTAAAAATATTTTGGGAAAAGAACCAAAAAAATTTTACTTGTCCCGATTTCGAAGTTTGAAAATGTGGTCACTTTAGGCTAATATGCTGTTTTTAAAGATATTTTTCGGTTGCCCTAAACAACTTAAAAGTGAATATTTTTAAAACGGTTGCCTTGACCCATTCTTACAAAATATACCTTTTTGTGTAGAAAGCAGGGGAGAGTTCACTGGTTTACTTAGATGGTACATACAGAGTAACACAAAAAGTTAGGACGTTTTAGAAAAATTCAAATAATGTAGCTAGCGTCCTCTAATTTACACATAAAAATTAATATCATATCTAAATGATATTAAAAAGCCTTAGATACTGACTTTTATTAAAATATTCAAACTGTATCAAAAATTATAAATATATATATATATATATTTGAAAAATTTGTTTTCTGAACCCTTGAACTATATTCTTAGTGTAAATTCTTGGGATTTTGCTCCAAATTGAAAATTAAAAGATGTCTTTAGATTTTCATTTTATTATTACGTGTATAGGTTAATGTTTTTAAAGTGTGACATATGTAATTTGGACTAATTTCTTTTCAAGTTTTTAGATAAATACACTGATGAAGGCCAAGTGCCGAAACGTCTGTAAAATTAATAAAATGAAAATCTAAAGACATCTTTTAATTTTCAATTTGGACCAAAAATCCCAAGAATTTCCACTAAGTATATATATATATATATATATATATATATATATATATATAATATTCTTAGCCCAAAATTCCTTTTTTTATTTATTAGATCAGCTTTAAAAGACTTGGTGAAAGTGATTCAACAAGAAAGCTATAGTTATCGGGACCCCATTACTGAGTTTTTGGAACATCTCTATGTAAACTTTGACTTTGATGGTGCTAGACAAAAACTACAAGATTGCGAAACAGGTACATAACAAATTTTTCTACATAAACAGTACAAAGTTCTATCATACCTTAGGTAGTTATTGACCTTAAAAAAATATGTACTTTATTTATAACATTTGAACCATTGCTACAATATCAATGATATTTCGGCAACTAAATTATGTCATAATAATGATTCTTTCCATAGGTAAATGGCTGTTCAGTAAGTCGGGATTCTACAGGATTTTTTTTTATTTCATTTACTGTATGCATTTTTAACAGAATTGACACATTTAAAATTTTTCATTTTACTGTTTGATTCCTTTATCTTTTTTTACAAAAAGGTACACCCTATTTGAATCGATATCTTGTACCCTTCTTTTTAAAATCGCATTATAAAACATGCATACCTACCAACCATTTCATATGTAATAAAAATTACAGTTTTCTTAATAAAATCATCAAAAAAGGTAAAAACGGTGTATGTGTTACAATTCAAGGGGCTTATAAACACTGTTTTTTATAATCTTACCATATTTTATTGATTATTCTTTAAAAAAATATATTACATATCAATACCGTAATTCGCATATCGGCTATTCCTTCAAAACAAAAGATAGTTACTTAGACTATCATAAAATATAAACATGAAAGAATTTAAATGGTTTATTTATGTTAAAATAATCCCAAAAACATGATTCTACTTAACAAATGGTAAAAACTTTATTTTAAATTATTTTAATATTATTTTTCAAATATTTTTGTCTCTGCTGTAAAATTACGTGAATATGGACTTAACCGATTTGCAAATGACGGTATCGATAAGAAGTGCTAGTATGCCTGGATTTAAAATGCGATTTCATATAGAACCTTACAAGATATTAGCTTTAAATAAAGCTTACCTTTTTGTAGAAAAAAAAGAAGGAATCAAAGGGTCAAAGCAAAATGTCAAATTGGCCACCTCTGTCAAAAATGCATACAGTAAATGAAGAAAAATCGTCTCACCCTGTATTATCCCAACTTACTGAAGAGCCGTTTACCTATGGATAGATAATAAATAAATAGAATAATATTTTTGTATTCTTACTTTAAAGGTCAATAAATCCCTCAGGATGCGCCATAGAGCTTTTTGTATATGAAGTACTAACATTATTTTGGCTCACTCTATCATCTCTATTATTTACAACCTTACCTTTTCAGACAACATGTTTATTGGGTATAATGTGAATTTTTCAATTAAAATACAGTTTTGAAACGAAACATTTTTTTTCAGTTCTTTCAAACGACTTTTTATCACTTCCTGCCATGAAGAATTTGTTGAAAATGCCAGGTTGATGATTTTTGAAACATTCTGTAGAATTCATCAGTGCATCAGTATTGGAATGTTGGCTGAGAAGCTTAATATGAATCCTGATGATGCAGAATGTTGGATTGTAAATCTAATAAGAAATGCGAGGTAAGAAGACAAAAGTTTAAAATATTGAAGTATCTTAAAATGTTACCTAAAGATAAAGAAAATTGATTAATAAATTTTGTATAAAGTTCTTAGAAAATACTATTGAATCCATGTAGCTAGTAATAGACCTATACGGATTTTTTGTTTTTATTTTTATAGGTTGGATGCTAAAATTGACTCAAAGTTGGGCCATGTTGTTATGGGAACCCAACCACTTAGTCCATATCAACAATTAATTGAGAAAATCGATTCATTGTCAGTGAGATCGGAGACATTAGCCAGTTTAATTGAGAGAAAACTTAAAGCAAGGAGCGATGTAAGTAAAACATGCTTATTATGCCCTAGCCAAATTTTTTAAATGATATTTTGCTTAAAAATTAAAAATAAAGGTAATCGAAAAATCATGTTTTTTAAGTTCTTGCAAACCCTGTGTACAAAATCAACATTTTCTCTTTGTGAATCCTATTTTATTTTACAAGCAAAATTTTTTATGAATGACTTTTTTTTTTTAAAATGAAATTTTTTGTCCATTTGTCCTCTTGTTAACCCCATTCGTGGACAATCTGTAGATATCTTATGTAAGGGATGATAGTACCTACATTTAAATACGAAATACAGCTTTAATATAATGATCAAGGCTTGAAGTGCACATCACAACATTCCTTTAAGTTGATTAGTAATAAAATGTGGTTTTCAGTTCAGTTGTAGTCTTATTTGCTTCTTGCATGTAGTTTTCCAATATTCACTTTATTTTGGATTTAAATATATATTATGTAAGTAAAAGAAACAATATCATAAAAAAAACAATAAATTTCTATTGTAGTTATATTTGGTTATTTAAATATAGGGTGCTTAAAAAGTACTTACCAAAATTTTTGAAGAATGTGGCTGACGAAATATAATACAAAAAATCCGTATAAATTTGATTTTTATAGTCCATTACTATTCAGACATGCACTCCTTTAAATTACAGTTATTGCTATTTTTCTTAAAAAATACTGATATTAACAAAATATCAACCAAGGGAAATTTATTTTTGGAAAGGGTTTTAAACGTCCACTATAAAATGTTTGTAATGGAGTTGAAAATACAATGAATTTAACGTTCTGTTCTCTACCAAGTATACATTAAGAAATATTATTAAAAGTACTTCTCGGAAAATGTATACAGGGTTTTTCTTGAGCTCTGGTGCCACAATGCTATGGTAGAATAGATTAAATACCGTTTGCTCAATTTTGGTGTACCTATTTTGGCAATTGTATTTATTACATTAGGTACTTAATTAAATTTAAATTTAACCTTATTTAATTTAATAAGTTTAGAGGGTCTCGAACTGCACCTGGACGAGTAGTTTTAACAAAAAAACAAACTTCACTCACTGTGAAGAGTGAAATTTTTATACTTCCATTAAATTAGGCAAATAAAAATAAACCTATTGTCTTTCAATTTTTTTATATCATGCTTGGTTAGAGGAAAAAAATTAAATACATCTAATGCATATTCATATAGTCTAACAAATTTTACTAAAATAAGTATTTTCGAAATTTAAAAGTTCTTTTAAATAAATTTAACATCCTTTCATTTTAAGAACGAAAAATTTTCAGACCTTTGTTTAAATGAACTTTATTTTTATTTTCATATCAAGAGGTTTATATTATAGCAGTTCAGCACCACAGTTCATGAACATCGTGTATATATTATTTCTATTTGTGTGACACATATAAGGTATATACTTATTTTGTTCGCAGAAGACACCACTGTACTATGGAGCCATGTCAACAAAGAGCTAAACAAAATAAGAAGATGTTGCTTAGGTGAGGAGGTGGTGTCATACCATATTTTATTATTTTCTTTACTACAAAAATTCATATTTATTGCTATTCTTTAGTTGCCCATTTTCTGTTCAATAATAAGTGAATTAAGCAATTGCATGTGGTATTAAGTAGAGTCCGACCAAAAGTGGTTTTCCGGCCGAAACCGAAATTTCCCTTCAGTTTCGGCCGAAACAGAAACTTTTTGATGGGGGTTTCAAGAAAATTTTTAAAGAACCAAAAAAGTCTTAGCTTTTGAAATTTAAAATACTGAATTTGGGCGTATATATACTTCTTTTAATGAGGAGGGAGTTCCAAAAAATGTTGAAAAGCAAAAAAAAAATGCTACGCTTTGCACAACCACTGAATTTTTATCATTTTTTAAATTAAGGTATCGTTGCCGCGAGAAACGAAGTTAAGCGAGCGCACGTCAACTTACAAAATCAGTTTCGGTTTGGCCGAAACCGAAACTGCCACTAAACTTGATTTTGTGGCCGAAACTGGACGAAACCGAAATTTCGGTCCGACACTAGTATTTAGTTAAAATAAACTGTTTTAAAGTTGCTGCTAATATAAATATATTATTTAAAAGGGCCTTTTCTACTCTTATGGTCAAGCATACTACCTATAAGTCTTCTCTGATTATATTTCTTACTTGATCTTTTTGTCATGTTTCAGCTACATATACAGGGTGATCAAACTTAAGTCGGCACTATTGCTAACTTCTCTATTATTGAAAATACAAAGTCGGTCAAATTGGTGAAGTTGTAGTATATTTTTCGCCGATTAATGTGCTGCCGACATAAAAACAATTGAACATCGGCTTTTCGATATATTGCAAAAAAATGTACTTTTTTAAATGGAACACCTTGTATATTATATCACCATTTCAAAGATCTATTAAAAAGCTTTAAAAAAGTATACATAATATATATCCAATTTTTAATAGTTTCGGAAATATGGCTATGCTTAGGAATTTAATAGTATCCTTTTGCAGCATTTTTAAATAAAACATCCTGTATATTGCATCGCCCTTAAAAGGATATTTTAAGAAGCTTTTAAAAAATACCACATTTGGTATGTCTATCTCTTATAGTTTTGGAAATTTGGCCATCCAAATCTAAAAAATAGTAGATTTAATGTCCATTTTATCCACGACACCAAACTTATACTCTATTCACTATAAATTGAGAAAAACACCCGAACAAAAAATGTATTTCATTGGTTTAAAAAGTCAATAACCCTAGTTACCACAATAAAAAATGTATTTTAAGTATATAGTGCTTATAGCTTAGAGCTGTTGGTATAATGGAAATTTAACAATTTTTCAGATTTGGATGGCCATATTTCCAAAACTATAAGAGATAGACATATCAATGTGGTGTTTTCTTAAAGCTCTTTAAAATATCCATTTAATGGTGATGTAATATACAGGGTGTTTGATTTAAGAAATGCCAATTAACTATTAATTTCCATCAAAAGGTATAACACACTATACTTCAATTATTGTTGGTAACAGTATTCTGATATTACACATTTACAATGGAAAGTACGGAAAGAAAATATTATTTTGGTTTAAATTATTTTTAAATAATTCTGTCACGGTCTGAGTGACCAATAATCTAATAACATGTAATTAATTACCTTTCATTGTAAGAAATACTAATAGGTATGTCAGCAATTTACTTTATTTTAGGCACATATTTACATGTTTGCACTAAAAAACAGCAATACGTCAATTATGGCTGGTTTTTAGGTTAAGTAAGTAAATATGTATTTAAAATAAAATAAATAGCTGACCAACCTATTAGTAGTTCTTACAATGGAAGGTAATTAATAATTTATTATATGTTATTATATGTTTTGTCACTGTGACAGTGACATAATTATTTTTAAATAATTAAAAGCAATAATTGATATCTTAAAACCTGCAATAATTGACGTACACTGTGTTATACATTTTTGATGTAGAATTTATTATAGAGTCAAAATTTGTTGATATATACAAAGTATTCCATTAAAAAACCTCTTAGAACACAAATGTTATTTTACGACACTTTGTTTATTAACTGGTACTGTCAGTAAAAGAGGGAACCAAATAAACATTTCTTATTTCAATGTTTCTTGTTGTATCTTGTACAGGGGCGAAGTCATTTCGTGTATAAATAAATTGGGACACCCTGTATATGTAAATAAAAAAATTGTAGGGTTTTTTCTAAATTACTTGTTTACTATTACAAAAATATACCGGGTGACCCAGGATGTTGTTACCCTCGCCTTTTTTTTAGTTTACTTAGAGAGAGACTAAGAAAAATTTTACATTGTAATTAAAGCATAATTTGACGTTTTTTTTTCATTATCACAACCCCAAAATAATTTCCTGCTTAACCCGAAGTACCATCAACTTTCATATTTTAAATATAAATGCCTCCTTTTTATATATTTATTTTGTATTCTCTATAAAAATCCATTTTTAATTAATAGAGGGGAGGTAACAACGTCCTGTGTCGCCTGGTATACTTAAAGGCATTTTATTTCTTTTTCTATTGAATTATATTATTGCACCATGTGCCTAGAGCCTTACGTATTTTATATTGTTTATTGTATTTAATTGGTTTTATTACTTATTTTTCAGATTCGTTGGGGCAACTATTAATATTAATAAAACAAGATATCAAGCTTTATAATTATGTTTGGTGATTTTTTAAATTCAAGATCTTAAATAAAGTGTAAAAACAAAATATATTTTATTAGTAGCAAACAAGAAACCAGAGGTGATTTGAGAAAAAATATATGGGGCCTAGATTAAAAGTGTACAATCTCCATCTTTTCTGATACCAAAATGAGATTACTGCTCGAAGAGTTGTTTGTTTCAACGGTGAATTTAAATAAATCACATTTTAGGCCATGACGACATCCATGACAGAGTGTTCAAACTTAAGAAAGAAGCCATTACATTCAATGTATTGGTTCTTTGTAAATCTTTTAAAAATATAATTTTTCAAGCTAATACTGGAGATTGTTCACTTTAGTTTTAAAGTGTACAATCCCCAATCATATGAAAGTTTACTGTTTTACTCATATGCTACATACAGGGAAGCAAAAAAAACGCGACGTTTTAGAGAAGTGCAGCACTATACTTACTTTACCATAAAATTAACATCGGATCTAAATGTTTCAGTCAAAATCCAGCGTTTTAATAAAATATCGAAACATATCCAAAAGAATCAAAACAAATTTTCATGTTTTAGTCACTTTGACACCCTGTATCTTTCATATTATAAAGTTTGGAACAAAGGTATGTATGACTTGGGGACACCCTGTATATAAAATTAAATATCTGCCATAGCTAACAACTTCACATTTGAAATAAAAATGTAATAAAACATAATGTCCTGTATGTATATTCTATTTGTTTCAATGGATACATTTTTATGGGCTTCTAAATAGAGACCTGCGTCGATAGTAGATAGCAGTATACTCGTAATCGTCTTCTTCGTTTTTCTTTTCCATGTCACATAAAGGCATGGATTCATAAGGTTTTCTAGAACGCAAATGCATGCGTTCATTTTTTGCTAAAATCAGAAACAATAAACAAACTGAATATGTGTACCATCGTTCCCTTAAAAGCCTAGTCCTTTATTTTTTGAATATTTTCCTAACAAATTTTAGTCATTTCCTTTAACAACTACATAATATTCTGTAATGGCTGCTTTATTCGGGATAAACACTGATACATTACTTTTAATGCAAACCCATTTTCAGACGTAGGGTAGGCGTTCGATGTCTCATGTAAAACGACTCTTAAAAAGGAACTGGGTATTACAGTGGCAGAAAATGTATATTTTTATGTCATTGACATCTATTTAGGATTTTTTCTAGGGTTTATGTTCAATTGATTTATTTAACAGAAAGGCGCAATTAGATATACCGGGTGATGCATCGCCGGGCGGGACATAGGAAATCCCATGTAATTTTTAATGGGGATCAATTATTGGCTCCCCTAATTAATTTAGAGAAACATTCTATTAAAGTTTATTAAAAGCATGCAAATCTACGTCCATGGTAAAAACTTTGGATTTTTCGGTTAACCCGTTTGCTAGTTAGATGCTAATATATTTTAAAAAATTGTTACATTATTATCGCCTCATATTTATGAACAACAATAAAAATACAGTTAGCGTGACATTACGTTGTCATTTTGAAATTTAGTGCTTTATTATTATCAAAAAATCGTACAGTGAAAAGATTAAAGTTGTATTTTTACAAACGAGAATTAAGTTAAACTAAACAGTAGTATAACTCATGGTTAATCTTTTCGCTCTACGATTTTTTGATAATAATAAAGCACTAAATTTCAAAATGCCATCGTTGTGCCACGCTAACTGGTATTTTTATTGTTGTTCATAAATATGAGGCGATAATAATGTAACAATTTTTAAAAATATATTAGCATCTAACTAGCAAACGGGTTAACCAAAAATCTAAAGTTTTTACTATGGACGTAGATTTGCATGCTCTTCAATAAACTTCAATAGAATTTTTCTCTAATATCATTAGGGGAGCCAATAAATGTACCGCCCGGCGATGCATCACCCGGTATGTACCTATATGTAATCCTAATGCCCAACCTTTAGAGATCTTTATTTAAGTTTAAGGATTTGTTTTCCGTGGCTAAGCTTCTTTATTATAAAATTGTAATGAAAATCTGTTTAAAGCACAAAAAGGATTCAGAAAAATTTTATTCTGAGAGAAACTCTACTATCATTCATCTCATTAGGTCCCTTAGTCAATACTAGAAAAAACTAAAATGGTCAGTCATTTTAATGATGCAATTGTTACGCAGTTGGCTGGCAAAACATAAAATGACTGGGCATTTAAGAGAATGACTGATATTATTGTTTATACATATCATTTTTAAGCTGGAATTATAGATTGACGTTTCTGTTTGACGTTTTCAGTTAGAAGATGAAACAACAACTTTGCATTTGTCAATTTATAGTTTCTGTTTACCGTTTTCATATACCATATCAGAAACCGAAACGCCAAACGGCGATCGGTAACGGTAACGTCAATCTATAAATTCAGCTTTATGGTTAGAAAACTGTAAACATTATCATCAATTTTAGGCGAAGAACCAATTCTAAAACGGTATTTACCAATCGGTTATGTTGACGTTTAAACAATGTATTATACGTCAAAGTTGTCACCAATTATTGCCCCGGTTATAATTGGTTGAACGCCTAAAATTGCTGTATATTTTACTTACTTAAATAGACGATTTCGTCATAACACTTTATGGGGTCTATTCCAAATAAGGTGTACAAAGTTTTTTCAAACTTGTACTCCATAATAATTAATACTATTGATAAAATAAGGCAAAGAACTCCTAAAAATAAGTCTGAACTAACCACTTTTTACCTAGTTACCAAACCCCTAACTATAAGTCTTACCGGAGCAAAAGTTTAACCAAAAACTAAATCCAAATTTAGTTAAAATAATTCCCCGTTCAAAGTGGATTTCCACTGGAGATTTTATTACTGTAGCCCATAACAAATTTGCGAGAAGTTGGAGAACACCTGAGGCAGCAAGATAATAAGGACCTAAAACTTCTTAGTTGTACGATTAATTGACATGACGCAGATATTTAAACGGTTGTTCAATAAGTTTTATCGCTCGATGAGAACAACGCGATTTTGTGGTTTGAAATACATTTTCTTATTTAATACAGGGTTCTAAGCAAGTTTGTAATTTCAAAATCTCTGCTCTTTACTACCATTTTTGGACAAATCAAAAGACGAACATATTAGTGCTATCTTTATCTTCTATCGAAGGACAAAATTTATGAAACAACCAGGTATAATAGACACATACCGTAACTTAAAATTGTCTGAAACATTATTACAGCAACCAAATAAAGTATGAAAGCGCTCCACAAGCATATCCGACAATACCCGCCCAAAGTGTAATACAATTTTCCGTACGTACCATGTATTACTTCACGGGCTGTAAAATATTCCATAATCCGTATGATTGGTTTGGGAATACCCCGATATTTGGCTTCTAAAATTTGCTTCTTTAGTGATGTCGCTAAAGCGTAAAAAATAATAGTCAGTAGGCATGGTTTTGGCACTATACTGGATGCACACTAAGTTATTAGCAAATCTGTCATTTTCTTGAAAAGTGTTACCTACACAATTTTGAAATTTTGGTCGGATATATGGTTGGATTCCTGATCTTTCAGATTTTATGAGAAATTGACTTTTGGTAATAAAGAACTTCAATAATTCAAATGGAAACCACTACTTTAAGCATTAAATTTAAACTTAGCACCTATTTTTTAGAAGTTTTTGTTAATTATATTCTCTCTTTAAACCTAATAGTTTTTAAGATATTAATAGTACAACGCTAGAGGCTGCCTTGAAAATATCAAAGAAAA
The DNA here is from genome assembly GCA_014170235.1 of Listronotus bonariensis. NCBI lineage: Eukaryota > Metazoa > Arthropoda > Insecta > Coleoptera > Curculionidae > Listronotus > Listronotus bonariensis. The sequence continues at coordinate 131,395 of JACEGR010001805.1, read as the reverse complement.
AATATTTTTTAACGTTTCACTATTAATAACCTAAAAACTAGGTTTAGAGATATAATAAACAAAAAAGATTGAAAAATAAGTGTTAAGTTTTAATTTAAGGATATAGGAAGGGGTTTCCATTTCCCTTTGAATTATTGAAGTTCTTTACTGCCGAAAGTCAATTTCTGTAGCACTTTCGGTTAAACCGGAAATTGTATTTTTACGGTAATAGGATATTCCTAAGGTTCATTAAATATGCGTAAAAATCGCATTAGCCTTTTCTAACATCATTTGCCTTTTAAGAAATCGATAAAAATGGCGGTTAATATGACATTTTCGAAGGCTTTTTTTAACTAATTAAGATTCAAATTATTGATATATCCTGTTTTAACATAAGTTAACAAAAGTTCCCTTTTTTTGCTAACTTAAAGTTTGTGGTTACATCTGTAGCTTCCACAATTTATGCAGGTCTGGAACACATCCTGCCGCACCGACCATAAGAAATTACAAAGTATGGTAATGTCATGGCATAGGTAGGGTGTGCCTGAGCCGTGCTGCCATCCGACGAAAGGCGAAAACGCTGACCCAGCAGCCCCTTATCTCGTTCGGTTCGGATCTCCGCGCTCTTTGCAGAGAGGAATTGTAGGAGAGTACATAGCAGATTGGAGAAGGGATTGAACACACGTATTTCTTATGGTCGGTTTCCAAACCGGTATACACGAATAAGGAAGGAGTGTACAACTTGGAAAGTTTTGAGATTGCGCCAAATCCGACTATAATTGTTGGGTTTTTTTTCAAAAAAGCCAATGTCAAGTTTTCAATATTTTAGGATGTTAAAAAAAAACTTTATCAAACCTACATATGGCTATCTTTATACAGGGTGTCTCTAAAAGGTCTGTATAAAAAGCTACCACAATTTCCTTGGGACAAAATATAACGATCTAACGCAATTTATCTTAGTCAAAAAGTTAAGAAAAATCTCGTAAACACATATTTACCAGATATACCATTTTTAGGCAAGTCATATTATACCAAGGCACCAAAAAGTTATGGTATCTTAAAAAAAAAACAAACTACTGCAGGTGGCTCCATCTACATTTTATGGGAAAAATATGGGAAGCTTTCGATTCCCAACCCTAAAAACCTCCCAATACCAAGTTTAATCAAAAAATTTTTAATGTTAAAGAAAATATTTAAAAATAACCAAAATAAAATTTTTGACACCCTGTATATTTTTTGTAATATGTTCATAAATATATATATATATATATGTGTATTTTGCGCATTTAGAGATATATTTAAAGGTTCTATAAGCATCCCTTTTTTTTGTAAATTAGGAAAAAACTTGATATTGGCACCAGATAGCGTTGGGACAGCATAAGTATTGATATGTGTGGAAGCAAGTAGTCTCAAAAATGACATATGTAGAGATTAGAAAGGAAATGGAAGAGCCATTCACCATATAGTGTGGGTAAAAAACAATTGACTAAACCCTCTAAAAAACAAATAGCTTACTTTGGTCACAACTCCACTTAAATATTTCATTGTAGTTAATAACTTCATATTTTAAACAGTTGTCTGCTGTTGGAGTACTAGATTTAAGGGTAACGTTAATACTTCTAATACCAATGTAAATCCCTATGGAGGCGTCTATGCCTTCACCACATCCAGCTTTATATTGTGTTCTGGTTTGCAGGGTGCCAACTTCCCAATCCTGACCATAATTGGGTACTAAAATTCGCAATATAATATGTACTACCATACTAAGCTAGCAGATCCACACCTACATGGACGTTTGTACTATTTATACCCTATTTTTAGATCATATTAAACATAGTGGTCAAGGATATATGGGCAGTTTCCAAAGATTCTTATGTAGATCACATGAAAATAATATTAATGGTATTTATTTGGGTACACGCCAAAAAATGGATCGTTTTTCAATAACAAAATAAAGAAAAACCCCCAAAAACCAAAAAAAAAATTAAAATAAGTAACTAGACAACTTAAAACCCACGTTTCGGTGGCTAGTCTGCCACCCAGAGTTGGGCAAATGAAAATCGGTATTCGAATACGAATACGAATACTGGAAAAAGGAAGTATTCGAGTACCGAATATTTGAATACTTGGAAGAAAAAAGTATTCGAATACGTGAATATCCGGAATCGGTATTCGAATACTGGAAACGAAATGATTCGAATAGTACTAAACAAAACCTATGACAGACATCATTGAAGAGCAAAAAAAGGTCCTTACCTCTGTTTTTCCTATTTTGCTTCCCTTTTCTTATTCAATGACAATTTTAGTATTCGGATACTACTTACACTTTTCGGTATTCGAATACTCGAAACGCCGGTATTCGAATACTCAAAAAATATTCGTCGAATACTTCTAAAGTATTCGAATACAGAATCCCGAATACTGAGCAAAATAGTATTCTGCCGAATACCGAATACACAAATGTATTCGAATACCGGCAAAATGTATTCTGAATATACTATTTTGAATACTGAGTATTCGAATACGACCCAACTCTGCTGCCACCGTTGTCAAGATAAAATTGAATAAAAAAAATTACCTATTATTTAGGTTTAAAATGTTAAAATTTAGTCTTTAAGTTTAGGATATTCTGAAAAAATGTTTGACATTAAATGTCAAATTTGACACCAGCTGCTGCTGGGGGCTTTGGAAAAAAAATGTATAGGAACTTGTCATAGTAATTTCATGTGTTCTATATAAATCTAGGAGACCCTGTATAACTATATCATAAGTATAAAAATAATACTTACATAATATAAACAGACCAAGCAGCAGTTGTAAAAAATTCTTGTGTAAATAATGACATTCTAAAAAATGCTTTGTCTATCAACTTATCAGCCACTACAATTATTAGTGGTTTTTACTAATGTATATTTGTCTTACCTCTTTCAGTTTCGTTGTAGGTATAGACACAAAAAATGATACCGCCAAAATAGCAAAGCACAAAAGTATAATAATCTGAGAATAATCTAATATTGAAACAACCATTTTTAAATCACACCTAGGATAAAAGGTGACTATAACCAAAATAGAAAAATATAAAAAACCGCAAATCATTTCCTTTTAAATTGATAGCAATTGAATCAGTGCATATTATCATAAATAAAATAATAAATCTCTTAAAGGAAATGTTTAAATAAATTTTTGTTCAATAGTTTTTACTACAATTTCCTTACGCCATAATACAATGATTTAACCAAATATGCCTTGGTTAAAAAATTAATCGTTGCGAGATACAGGGTGTCAAAGTAAAAAAAATACATGGAAAATTTGACACCCTGTATCTTGCAAACCAGCAACCTTTTACTAAGGTAAATTGCATTAAATCGTTCTATTTTTGCCCAAAGAATTTGTGGTAGCATTTTTACACACCTTTTGGACATTAGCAAGTGGTCTGGGTAAAGTGTGAAGGAATGCACTGGAAGGCTATTGTATGGAATAAAATGTTTAATCTGCAATATCTCAAAAACTGTTTCTCGTAGCTATATTTATCTAGTATATCTTTTTTATGCAAAAAATATGGGAGTATAAAAATTCTCCACTAAAATAAAATATAGGTACCAAGGTAAAAAAAAGTTATGACACTTATAACTTAACCGTAGGACTGCAAGTGGCTCCCTCCACATTTTACGACAAAAACATTAGCACATTTCGATTCCACGCACTAAAAATCTTTTGATACAGAAATTTGTGAAAAAATTTCCTGTAATTAATTATTAATTTAAATATACCTAATTCAAATAAAAACTTTGACACCCTGTATCTTGCAAACGATCAACTTTTCGATTAAGATAAATTGTGTTAGATCGTTTTATTCTGGTCCAAAAAAATAATTAGCATTTTGTACACACCTTTTGGAGACACCCTGTATAGGTTAGTAAAACAACAAAGCGGAACCGATGCGTTAAGAGATAGGAATTTCGGGACAAAAATCTAAAATAGTTTTGTTATTAATAATTAACGACCGTATTCACCAAGCTCTGACAAATATTTATCAGACTGATAGCCTGCTTTTTAAGTAGGCTCAAGATCCAATGAGTGATAATAAATATCCGCAATAATTAAAACACATGTTTTTGTTGTGTTGTGTTTTTAAGTGAACAATTCGACGACCATAATTTGATGTATCAATATTTACGTTAGTTTGACAGGTTAAGTGACAGAAACTTTCCATGTTTATCCTTAAATTTATGTGCTACTTGACCTTGTTTACAAATTTGTTATAATTTTTTAGTAACTGTTTTGCCTTTTCAATGAATTTTTTTTTGTAATATATTAAGGGTGGTTTAGAGACTTTATTAGTTAATAAACATAACAATGTAAAACCGATAACTTGTTTAAAGATGCTTGTGCAGTAGATTTTTGCCTATGATTTCTATTGTTATTACGCATCGTTGTCAAATATAAATACCACGGTAGTCAAATTACCTTAAGCACTCATTATTATGTGGAGAACTACCTTAAGTTGTAAACAAATCGACGCACTGTGCGGTGTGTCACCTTGTTTACATGCTGTATTTATTTATCCAATCTCTACCTGTTGGTATTCTACACGCGTTAGGTCGTCTCTTTTCTATGCATTGCCTGTGACCTGTTCACTTAGCTGATGCTGTATACAGAGTGTTTCATTATTCAAAAATACATGTACTTGCCTATTTTTAGTTTTTCGCGTTTGGTGACTGCACACACTCGTTTCTATGTGCAAATGTGTATGGCTAAAAATAAATAAACTGACAATATCTTTAAATTAAAAGTTTATAGGCCTGGGCAATAATGATTTAAATAAATTAAAAATAATCTTTAGGGGCAAGTTTCCACTTGTTCAAATAAAGTAAAACAAATCAATGAAAATAAGATGTCCCATTCTTACTATATCATGTCAAAGAATTTATAAATCGCATTCCTAATTATTTCTTGTTAATTTTTATTATTTTTTGTCCTTTTTATTGTTTGATAAAAACTGAACTTGGCCTAAGGAATATTTTCTTTGTTAGCTGCTTACAGCTATTTTTTTCACAAACCAATGACGTCAGTCTTACAGCAGCCCACAGCAATTGTTAACGGCCTTGGGAGATGTCTATAACCACTGTACGTCTAACAGGTTGAAAAACAAAGAGGGGAAATATAGCCGAATTTGAGGTTAGGAGTCAAACAAATTGACTAAATGTATACTAATAATAATAGTCTATGTCGTTGGTCTGTGTGGAAAACCGTGTTAAGGATTAATTTAACTGCAATTGAAGATATTGTGCATTTTTGTTATAAAACTGTAGTTACCATTTTTTAGGTTATATTCATCAATTTTAGGCGAAGAACCAATTCTAAAGCGGTATTTACCAATCGGCTATGTTGACGTTGAAACAATGTGTTATACGTCAAAGTTGTCACCAATTATTACCGCGGTTATAATTGGTTGAACGCCTAAAATTGATGATTATTTTTTTAAATATCATTTGTCATTGGCGGTAAGCGCTTTTATTTTTCGATTCACATTATAATGACGTCATCTATTAGACAAGCTTGTTAGCAGCTGTAAGTCAGAAGAATTAGAAAATATCCCTCTTGTTTTATATTTTCAATTTTCTTATAAAAAAGTAAAGAAAATCGTTATAAATCAAAAATGGACATTTTGGTTTAAGGTTTTTTTATTGAAACATTTTATTCCCATTATTTAATATTAACAATAAATTCATAAGATAACATAAATACTCCAAAATAATATACAATAAATTAAAATATATTACTAAAATATCTACAGTTAAAAAACAGAAATTTCCTAAAAATGAGTCTATAAATGAGCTTGATTTCATTTAAAAAAATTAGACATTTTATATCACATCCTGGCCACAAATATAATTTATAAACATAAAAACGTTAAACAAGTTTTAATATACGTTTAATACAGGTACGAATAAAAAAAATCATGCAGTAAACTATAAATATATTTTTTTAAATTTAGTACATTTACAATATTTACCCAAATAAATACTTATAAGGAGCTGCCTTTAAATTATTTAATATTTCTTTGCTGCCGAAAATATATGATTTAAAACAACTATAAAGTAGAAACTATCATTTTTACTCTGAATAGCTACATATACTTATTGCAAAAATAACGTTAGGTTTCAGAATATCGGTTACGTTGCATACAACAACAGAAAAATGCCTTTTTGTCAGTTAGGCCTATAGCATACCATTTACTACTTTTATAGATATCAATTTATATAATATTGCATTTTAAATTAATTCGCATTTAGGACTATTTCAATGCTATTTAAAAAAAGAATACAAATCTTTCTCGTTTTTAGTACAAAAAAAGGTATAAAAAGAATTTAATTGTCATGATACTTCAAACTATTTGATATGTTTTATAACATTAAAATAATGGGCAAATAAGGTCGTCCAGCTTCAGACTTACACAAGTAATTAACTTTAATTGCTTGCTAAGTAAAGTTAGGTAATTTTTGGATATTTTTTCAATATTTTAGAACCGAAATATAACAGTCTGAACAGAAAATTACCTTTTCCTAGGACCCTATATGAAAATAACACACTGTTTTCATGCATAGAAAATGCCTTATATCACACTAGGGTTGCAAAGTACTTTACAACACTAGTGTACCATATGTAATTTCATTCTAAAAGATTGTATACATGCCTTACGCCAGTCAAAAGAGAAAACAGATGTTAACAGCATAATATACAGCAGAGACGAAAAGTATATGGGTCAATCAACTTTTATTCGTCCAAGCGCGAAATCACTATATCCCTGGTAAAAAAAAACAGAAAATACTTAATCACACTAAAATCAAGTGTTTTATTAGTCACTTTTTTATTAATTTCAATTAAAACGAATCCTAAACTAATAACTATTGGTATTATTTCTTTAATTTATGGCTTTTTCATTAGTTCTTCTAGTGATTCAAATTGACGTGTTTTATGAGTTTACTCTTGGTCCCCATGCAACAACAGTTTCTATAACTTTATATTACTAAAAACGCTTCTATTTAAATACATGTAATTTTAAAAATCAATATATAGGTATAATACTTATAAAAAAATATGCTATGTTTTTTAAAATTGTTCAGTTTGGCATTTTTTAAATACATATTTGGTCCTACAAAAATGTCCGTCTCCCCGTATATTCGTCGGACAACCACGTTTTTTTAAATTAAACTAACTTATGCTCCCCGTGGCCTAGGGGACAGAGCGATCTTCAGAAGCCAGAGGTCGGCAGTTCGATTCCCAGCGGGGAGACATTTAGGTAGTTATTTAAAAATAACGACCGTGGTGGCATTAGCACGTTGTCTAAGGTGCTGTGAAATGCAACCCATGTTCCAGTGCTTGGACAACGTTGACGGAACAGGGTGAACGATGGGTTAAACATCTAATAACCCGACACCCACGGTACTCTGGTATTTAGGCATAGACTCGTGGATTACAAAGATAAAAAAGTGTACTGTCGGTAAGTCGGTATTCTTGGTACATGATACAACCATTCGTAATTTTTTTTTTCATTATAAATGCGGCCTCAGTCGAACAAGTTTCGCAAGAAAAGAGTGGTTGGCTTTAATATGTGTTCGTCGGACAACCAGCAGAAATACGTAAGTAATTCATATTTTTAAATAAATTATAGTGTTTAAAATTGTATTTGATTTAAATTTTACAGTAAACATTAAAAAGTGCCAAAAATAAAATATGTTATTTTTTCAGAAAGTTCAAGGTTTAAAAATGCAAAAATGTCCGTCGGACAATCAGTCTCTTGGAAAACCAGTCACTTGAATAACTGTGTTAAGATATTAATATTTTGTCACTTGGTTCACTGAATTGTTGTCCGTAGGACAATTTGATTGTCCTTGGGATATGGCAACATGGCTTAATAATTGACAAGTTAGTTAGCTCTGATGACAGTGACCCTGCTTTTTGAGCCTGACTGTTTTGGGTTCAATTTTGTGTACATGAGACGTACCTAAAGGTACTAATGTGAATTTTTCTGATGTAATTGTTGAAACTGTTTAAACTGCTCCGCTCATTGTTAAACAAGATTACAATTAATAAAGTAATGACCTATTATTTAAAATAAATAAATATTACAAAAAAAGTTAATAAAAATATGAAAATTTTAAAACTGGAATAAAAAAAGTTGATTGACCCATATAATATCACCCTAGTGTTGCAAAGTTCTCAATTAGGTCCGTTTTACAGTCGGCAAGTTTTTTGCAATTTTGTTGGAGCAACTTTCTTTCAACAATAAACTTGCTGGAAAAAAAAAACGAAGGAAAAGATCCACCGGAGCTATAATTTGCCCTCATTATTGCTGCCGTACCCTCCTGGGGGATGAAAATTCAAGAAAAAAGCAAGAAGGTGGTGGTCACTTAACTAGTAACTTTGGGTGGGGTTGGTACCACTAAAATAACCAAATTTTTCCCAGACTTGCAGTTGCAACTGCAAGAAAAATCGGTCCAACTGGTAAAGTTGCAAGTCGCAATAAAGTTGCAAAATACGCTGCCAAATATCAGCTGTTCGCGTACTGCGCATGCCTACCACAAGTTTCTTGCAAGTTGCAGAAAAACTTGCCGACCGTAAAACGGACTTTATTTTCTTTTTTTTCTGTCAAGACAAACAAACTTAAAATTTAGTTTTAGCTGAATAATTTGTGGTCGTAGGAAAAATAGTGTACAATACTTGTGTGAAAACACACTTGTAATGTATTATACTATTTTATCCAAGTTCTAGCCTAGTAGCTTTAATGGTTCCTTAATACTAACAGTGCTTTACAGTGTGTTCACTAAGTTTGGTCATAAATTTATATTATTGAGTTTGCGGTCAGTTCTACTACTTTTACTGAATGATAAGCACAAGTTTTTGGAGAATAATTAAAAAATTGTAACACGTGTAAAAAAACTTGGTCTTTTCGTAAAGTAAAAAATAGTAGTGATATTTAAAACATACACTTACACAAATTTTTCTATCCCAGTTCGAACTTTTTGAAAAAGTGAAGAAACTGAACTAGATCTATAAATGTACAACAAACAAAATTAACAAATAACGTTTTAACAAAACAAAAATAAATAAATAACAGTAAAAAGTATAACAGAAAGCTGGAATGTTATTGTGTATAAACTATATCTAACGTCACACAAAAATACACAGGCGTGCCACTTCAAAACGTTTATGGGCAATTTTTACTAATGTGTTGAAAGTAGAGTTTCTAAAACAACAACAAAGCGAGACCGATTAGTCATCTTATCTGAAACGTTTACATGCAAGCATTCTTTGTCTAATTTCTACCTTCTAGTGTTCAAAACACTGAAAGTCAATTTAACGAATCGAGCTGGCACAAAGTGTGTAAACATAATAGCACAATTATAATTTTGTTTGGATTAAAAAAATGATTTAATAATAAAGTTGTTTGGCTGGAGATAAGTGGAATGTTCTCAAATTTACTAACAGGAGATATACAGATAGATAGGTTGTGAAAAGAATGCAATTTTATTTCTAAAACTAAGACTTTAAATTGTAAATATAGTTAATTATTTAACGTAGCTTGATGCAAGCTCTTAGGCTTTAAGATAGCACTTCAATATTTGATGTTGACTAATAAGATAAAAAATGAGAACTTAAAAAAAATAACAGAAATTTTACTATTTAAAGGAAAAGGAGTATTTTTACAACTTAAACGTTTTGACTACCTACTCATAAGTGTTTAAATCTACGTTACAAATTTATATGATCGTAAAATTAGAACTAAAGAAGCTAGATTTCGTGGCTTTCCTCATATTTAAAAAATTATAAAATAGATTTTGTTTTAAATCTAATAGAGCACTTTTATTATTAAATTAAATTATTTAATTTGAAACAACAAACATAGTATAAAAACAATATTTTTTTATGTTAAACCGCCTTTATCTTTTGTGTTTTATAGGTTTAAATCACAAAGTCCTAATGATGCCTTTAAAAATGATTTAATAAGCTATCCATTTTAGAAAGAAAAATAAAAAGCCATAAATTTAGCCTTATGTAGTCCTTTATGAACGTCTTTTTACTCCATGCCTTTTATCCATCTAAAAAAATAAATGGAGTTTCTCAGTATACGTTCCGTTTACATCCCATATCCGTCACGTTTCGTTTCCCTAACTTATTATTGAATGTAAATCATCTATACTAATATAATAAAGAGGTAAAGTTTGTAACTTGGTTTCTTTGTTTGGTTGTATGGACTAATCTTCAGAAATACCGAACTAATCATAAAAATTCTTCTACAATCAGAAAGCTACACTGTTTAGGAGTGCTATAGGCCATATTTTATTATTATTAAACAAACAGTTCAGAGATTAACGCCCAACGAAGAGTGCACGGTTCGGCTAGTATAGTACAGGGATGTACCGAATGTTCGCATTCGCATTTGCGAATATTTGCATAATTTTTGATATTTGCATTCGCAAGAAACGATGCGAATGTTTGGAGAATGTTTTTGACAACTCAAAGGAAATTATAGATGGATTTGATAAATATGGAATGATAATAGAACTAATAAGATTTATAATTTTCGTTTACTTATAAAATTTAAACAACACGTTATTATGGGACAGTCAACTGTCATTTCTTTCACAAAAAAAAATCATATACCTAAAATGTGTATAATATTTTACGAGCGCTTTATTTGAAAGTCAACATTCGCATTCGCAAATGTGAGAATTCTAATATTCGTCACATGACTAGTACAGTATATGCCCACTATGCGTTCCGTACACTCGAAGGATAGTGGGTATGGGAGGTGAACTGGACGTATAGTGAGAATTGACCTTAAAGCGATTAGACCCACTCCGGGTATCAATTCGAATGGCTCAGAATCAATTTTACTAATTAATTATTAAATATATAACTACATGTCATCTTTTTTAAATAGTTGTAAAAGTCCTAGTTCTTTAATAATTCCTACATTTAAAATAAATTGCTAAAGGAAACCTACATACATAAATAATGCCAGATTTTGCTAATATCTTTTAACACAGTCAAATCTTATTAGCACACTTTTAGTATTATTAGCTGGCTGACATTATAAACTAAATCTAACAATAAATAAAAAAATCACCTACCCTTAACTACTAAGGGATAAAAAAACCCAATGGTTAGTTAAATTATTTACATGTATTTTTGCCTAGATTTGTCTTAAAATATCATTATATCACTCTTTGTTCTATGATTAAATGTGCACATTTTTATAGGCATATAAACATTTTTAAAAATTAATATTTAAACCTTAGAGTTGTCACCATTTTTAGTAAAAGAAAATAATTTCCTTGCAAATAATGTGACTTCATTGTTGGTAAACCTACAGACACCATTACTAACTGTCCCTTAGATTAGATTAGAATTGGGCCGAGATAACCCATGCACTGAAGCCACTCGGCTTATTGTGCGGTCTGTCTTTTACGTCTGGGTGATGTCAGCCAGACGGGTCCTACAGCTTAACGTGGGTTCCGAACTACGGTCCTATCAGCGACAACTTAAGACCTCGTCCCCACCCAGGGGACACTACTGAACCTACCAACTGAGTGGGGTCCGCATGTCTACGGTTGCGCAGGACACGGCAAAGTGTGTTCCGGCGCCCTGGTCCTTAGGTGGCCTTCAGCGTCGATACATTTTGCACTTTGTCCGTCTGGTGTTGAGCTAACCACTTAAATTTTTGCTTACTTTCAGGAGGCACTGATGATGGCCTTAGGCCGAAAGCGCTTTGCCACGCTATTTAATAAAAAAACTTTGCACGAAATACAAACTTTGTTTGACTTCATACTAAATTTACGACCAACTTATAAATAATTATTTGGCCTCGGCAGAATTTGAACCCACCTCACGTCCGTTGTGCGCTCAACGACTTAACGCCTTACATGCTAAGCCATCACCGGACTGTCCCTTACATGAAATTACAAATACAGGTCACTTAAACAAAATACTAAATCCTAAACAATATTTTTTGTGGTAGTTGCTACACAATTAAACAATTTTGAATACTATAGGAACTTTATTCAAATAGTACCATAAAACAACGAGTGGACGTTGCCATGTTACACCCATAGACAACTCACATTTAGATAGGCAGTAGCTAAACATTATTTTTCGGCTCTTTACGATCTCGCGCAGTAAACAAATAGGTGCGTTTAGAGTATCTGTATTTTAAAAGCCATGGACAAATACGAAGCTGGCTCACCGTCGCTCACCATGCTCCCCGTACTTTGAAAGAAAAACCCAGACAAGGCGTTGATAAATTGTGTGCGATAATGCCGATGGACCGCTAGGCGCCTGCGCGTGACCATTCGGTGATGACCATTAAACATTGGCAAACCATCCAGATCAGTGGTTACACCACGCCACGCAATCTAACATGGTTAAAACACGTAAAAAGTTAAGTTTAGTTTTAAAAGAACTTTTTTACGTCCACATCCGAAGAAAAATGAAGTCATGTGGCTTGAAAATATATAAACAGTGACCGCCAGAAATGTTAAACCATATGGAAAACTTTTTATTTTTAATTTTGGGTTGTATGACTTGCAAAGGATGTTAAGAGTATCATATAATGGTAAACTTACATGAGAGGGGGAAAAACAGCAGATCAGTTTAAATTTCGACAAGATATTAGAGAACTTCTTTCAACTAGATTGAATATCTATATCATGCATATCAATTTATACATAAATAATTTTGCCAAAAAAAGTTAAAAGTGGAAGAAAAGTGGGTATTTTCGTGCAAAAACATATTTATAAACATAAAAACGTACACGAATTTTAATTAACATTTAATACAGGAAAAATAATATTTTTAAATGTAGTAAACAAAAAATATTTTAAAATTTAGTACAATTACTGTATTTAATCAAATTAATCTTCATCAGAAGCTGCCTTTAAAACATTTAATGTTACTTTGCTGCCTTTTAATACTATGTTTTTGCACGAAAATATCCCCTTTATTTATTTTACTAATTAAATAATTTTTTTTAGAGTTAGGAGCCAATACTTTTGACCTATGCAAAACGGAGCATGAAACCACAAAATAAATCCTATAAATTGTTAAACCCAATCTGTTAAAGAAAATTAAAGATAATTTAACAACTCATTTATATCTTTTATGCAAAAGCAAAAATGGCAATAATCTTTAAACTTTCGTTTTTAAAAATATTTAAAAATAAGTTACGACAGTTTGTGAAATTAAGACGTAGGGTATATATTTGAAAAGGTACCCCTTTATAAGTCAGTCCCTGTGAAAAATATGAAAAAATACAAAAACACGAAAAATTAGTTTCTTAGGGATTGGTACATATTGTATCACATCTCTAGATATGAGTGGGGTTGAGAAATACCTTGTTTTAAAGTTCATTTAATTGCCTACTATACACTTGACTTTTGAAAAAATTTGGAACCGTTAGAAACAAAATTTATGTGTTTTTGCATTTTTTAGATTTTTCTATAGTCAGTGGTGTACTTAGAGGTATCAGGGCCCGGAGCGGAAAGCAAAGTTGGGGCCCCTTATAAGGATATTTTTTTAAAATGTCGACCAGCAAAAAGAAGGTCCTCATCTCGAAAATAAGGCCCCCCTTCACCTTCAATATGGGGCTCCCTTCCAACTTAGCATAAATCCTTCACAACAACGCTTCTAAACCCTCATATGTACCTTATTTGGGGGTACCCTCTATCAAGGAGCCCGAGGCGGACCGTCCCCCACTATGTACGCTAGTGTCCATAGGAACTGCCATATTAAGGGTGGTACCTTTTCAAATTGATACTCTATATTTGTGGAAAAGCTTTACTTTTTTAAAGTTTACCACTTATGCAAATTTTGCCAAAATGGGTTCTAGAAGAAAGGAAAGAAGTATAATCATGTCACAAAACTAAAAATGGCTACTCTAATATGAACAAATCACTAATTTGACACACATAATTAAACTAAAAAATCTTGTTTGGCATAATATATATCCCTACCATATTAAATACATAACACTAAAGCACGATAATTATTTGAGCAAAAGGTCTTGAAATTTTCACTTAAAACATATTTGTTCAATAAGATAAATTTTAGGAATACAACGTCTCTTTAATTTAAGCCACTGTTTTGAAAATATGAATCTACAGGGTGGCCCACCATATTGCGACACGGTCTGTAGCTGGATAACCATAGAGTTTTTAAAAAAAGTAAATGGGGAAACATATACAGGTCGGATAAGGCCACAGTGTAAAATTATTTTAGTCTATACAGGGTTTCTCAAAAAAGTGTGTATTGATACGTTATTTTTTAAATAAAACACCCTATATTTTATGACGGTTTTAGATTCTACATAAAAAAATAACTCAAGTTTGTTAATAGTACCAAGTGTCTAATTTTGTTAATTTTTGTGATATTTAATTTTATTTAAAAATACAGAGGTACAAATAAATTAATTTTATTTTAACACTATAAACTCTTTAAACTGCACAATTTATTACAAGATTTAGAAAACTCTACCCTATCATACGTAGGTCATATCAAGATCAAATATTGTACAAGGTGATCAAAAAACAATTTCAATTTTTCAGTAAATCAAATGGCAATATCACTCTTATTTAAAAGGGAACACCCTGCATTTTTTCATACCACATGATGACAAATAAAATACCCTTTAAAATACTGTATAGATTTTCTATACCTATCTTTTATACTTTCTTAGTAAATTCCCTTTTAATAGATTTTTATTTCAATTGTCTATTTAAATTTAAGTAGGCTGTGATATAGCTATGTCTGTTTACTAAACCATTATTGTAGAATATTGATTTGTCTGAAAAAAGCAAAAATTAAATTATTTTGGATTATCTGCCACTATTTCTAAAATCCACAGACAAAATTTAATTACTTGCTTATAATGCTACTTCAAATAATACTTGTTTCAGCTAAATGTGGTAATGATAAAACTTGTGTTTTTAAACAATCCTACTAATGCCTCTCATCAGGTATTAAGACATTCTGTGACCTAAAACTCGTTTCTTCCATTATGCATAATCAATTAGTTAAACCTTTTAAAGCGACTATTTAGTTGTGATTAGTGAGATAGTTTCTGCTGGAATTTTTTTAAAGATTAACTCTAGACTAAAGTAAACCAGTTTTTTTCACATCCTACAAGTATTATATCATCTTGTTGTTGTAGAAGAAGGGTTTTCGTTTAAAATCACTATAATTTCTTTTTAACTGACTAAAATACCAGTAATCGATAAAGGGTCATTAATATTTCTTAAAAAAATATTAATGGCTGCTATCTCACAGCCAACTTTTATTTAAATAAACATTTGGACTAAAAATTTGTACAAATTGAATTTACGAAAGATATGTACAGACAACCTATACACCATTTGAAAGAGTATTTTATATGTCATCATGTAGTGTTAAAAATACAGGGTGTTCCATTTAAATTAAGACGGATATTGCTATTTGATTTTCTGAAAAATTTAAATTATTTTTTGATCATCCTGTACAATATTTGATCTTGATATGACCTATGTATGATAAGGCAGAGTTTTTCTAATTTTTTAATTAATTTTGAAGTTCAAAGAGTTAATAGCGTTAAAATAAAATTAATTTAACTGTACCTCTGCATTTTGAAATAAAATCAAATATCACAAAAATAAATAAAATTGGACACTTGGTAATAATAACAAACTTAAGTTATTTTTTAATGTAGAATCTAAAACCGTCATAATATAAAGGGTGTTCCATTTAAAAAATATAACTTTGATACGGCACACATTTTTGAGACACCCCATATAGACTAAAATAATTTTTTACTGTGGCCTTATCCAACCTCTATATGTTCCCCTTTTCTCTTTTTTTTATAATCCTATGGTTATCTAGCTACAGACCGTGCCGAATATGGTGGCCCACCTTGTATTAATACAGCATGTCTTTGGATGTTCTTACCAAATAGAAAACTTTTTATTTATTAACTACTAGACAACTCGTCATTATTTGTTTTAACATTTTGTTTAATTATTATAAAATATAGCCTATAACACTCTTGAATAGTGTAGCTTTCTGATAATGAAAGAATTTTCATGATCGGTTTTTAGTATTACCGAAGATTATCTGCTACAAACAAACAAACAAAGTTACAAACTTTACCTCTTCCTAAGCATGGTTAATGTGAAAATATATTTCCACAAAAATAATTGTATGCTGGATATACAAAATGGCTTTAAAAAGGGCCTGTAACCAAATTAATAAAAGATGCTGGCAATATTTCCCAAAATTATAGTTTTCAAAAATAAAAATTTGCTATAAAGGGAAACCAGTCACAATACATCTAACATACAAATATTGTTGTGGAAATATATTTTCTCATCAAACAGGACCTACCAAGAGGCACTTTTTTCGTAAATTTAATATTAAAAAGTTTCCCATTTGGTAAAAACTTTTAAAAGGTCTAAAATATATATGTATATAAAATTCAGACACACTTATTCTACAAGTGATCAGATTTCGTTACCTATGTCGAAAAGCGGTTCACTAAATTTCTAAAACACCCTAAGTAGTAGCTACTTAATAATGCAACATTATTGAACAGAACTAACCAGAATTCAACAAAAAACAAAATAACAATAAAAAATTATTTACCCAATAAATAATTCAATTTAATCAACAAATACTTGACGCATCCATTTGTTGCTTACGGTGATGGTACAAATGCACCCGTAGGCAACTCTGGTTGCGCATTGTCTTACCACAGATTGTACAGTCTAAATCGCTTGAGTTCGATTCATGTTTATCACGGACGTGGACTTTCAGATTGTATCTGTTAACAAATTTTCTACAGCAGTAAGGACAGAATACGTGTCCTTTGGCGTCTGTGGGATAAAGTGCAGCATCTGAAATATATATAATAAAATTAGAATCAAAAGTTTTGGTTCGTATAAGTATAGATTATTCCCATGTGCAATTGAAATTATCGAACGGGCACGATTACTAATTAATCCATTTTTGACAAAATGGTCGAGTGAGTATAGAGTGACAGTTTTGCATGACCGTCTGTAGAGGATCAAATTAGCACCATATTTGAGCAAAAAAATTTTGATTCTGCTTAGTTTACAAGGTTAGCCTTACATACGCCATTTTAAAGAGTAAATATTAACTTTATGCTTATTATTTATACCCAGCTTTTACAGAATAACTAACCTCTCGAATTTTTAAATTTAGAATAAATAGCACACTAAGTACGATTTTTAAACCTCTTATTTAAAGAAAAGAAAGGTTAAGATTGTCCCCTAAAGCCGCGTCCGAGTATGTACTACGTCGTGAACGTATCTGGACGTCGGAAAGAACGCCGTCGCGAACCTGATAAGTGCTGCAGCTCCGGGTTCGTCTCGATCCACAGCTTGTCCGTAAATTAACGAAACATCAAAATAATTAGTGCCTGAAGACAGATAGACAAAAATTAAATATTCGTACAGTATGAATCGCATAAATGTGTACGTGGTTGCGAGAGTTCTGTTCGCAACGAAGTTTGCGACATGGTCTGGTTCGCGATGTGGTACAAATCTGGATGCAAATTGCACACTGAGTTAGTAAGAAGTACTGCATAATCAATAATAATAATATCTTTAAAACCGCTAAAGCAAATTTCCCATCTATGATGTTTTGGATACTAGAATTGAAGAGTAATGTATCGGCAGTGTTCCCAGATTTCCCAGTTTTGTGCTAAACGTATTTTTATTTTATTTATTTTATTTTTAATTAAAGAGCACATTTATTTTTATTTCATTAAATTAGACAGGTCAAATTGAGTAAGATTATAAATTGTTAAAATTCTGTCTTTACTACTTGCTTAGATATAAGCGACTACATCTTTAACAAAAGTACGTTAGCGCCTAAATAGGCATGCTTAATTAAAGAGTGATATTAACACTGTTGACAAATTTTAATAAAAACACGGTGTTGTCACACCTTATTAACTGGTAACGATTGTATTAAAAATTTAAAATTTTACTACGCTCATTTCCATTGCAATATAACAAAAATATTACGTGTAGTGCAAAACTAGGAAATCTGGCAAATAAACCGATATCACTGATAAATTTGACTTGCCCAGAAACCTATAAATACCGAATTTTGTAGACGTCGGCTTAAGCAGTTGAGGACAATTTGCACCTTTGTACTTTTTACCGAAAACGTGGTGTTGTCATATCTCAGCAAGTAGTAAAAATTGATTTTTAAAAAATGATGAACTGATTGACAACTTAATAGTTAAGAATTTTACATTAGGCCTTTTAAATTAGTGTTGGCAATTTTTCATATATAGGAATAATTAATAATAAAATTGTACTTAGTTGCTATGTGTCAATTTTATTTTAAATAAAAACGGTAATCTCATACATCTTTGGATCTCTTAGAGTTAAAAAATTCAATAATTGGAGGTAATGCCGATTTCAGGCTAAAAACCAATAAAAAGATACTTGTTAATTGGGTTGTCCAGTTTGAAAGTGTACCGGGTGATCAAACATAATGTCTTCCCCGTATATATTTTTATTATTTTTGTACTACAAACTTTTTGAAATTATATGGATGTAGGGTTTTTAATAGTTTTTGCAGAGCTGTGAAAATGTCCTTTAAATTCATTATTATACAGGGTAGATCAAAAAGTATAGATTTTTAAAATGGGACATCCTATATAATATTTCACCATTAAAAGGTCTTTTAAAAGCTTTGCAAATACCACATTTGATATGTCTATCTTTAGTAGTTTTTGAAATATAACCACTTAAATTAGAAAAATAATAGAAATAATTTCTATTATACCTACCTACGACACTAAGCTAAGAGTGTAGATGTAATGGAAATTATATCCAGATTTAAATGGCCATAATTTCGAAACTATTAAAGATAGACATATCAAATGTTGTATTTTAATGGTGAAATAATATATGTATAGGGTGTCCCATTTAAAAATCTATACTTTTGATCTATCCTGTATAATAGTGAATATTAAGAACATTTTCACACCCTGCAAAAACTATTAAAAAACTCTACATCCATATATTTTCAAGAAGCTTGTGTGTGTGCAAAATATTAAATAAATTAAAGGGGTGGACATTATGCTCAATCACCAGGTAAATTATACAAAAATCAGATAATTGTAGCACCAGTTGGGTTTTAGCGCTAAATTTAAATAAATCATTTTTTAGACTATGTCTACCTTTAAAACAGAATATTTAAATATAAGAAAGAATGCACTTCATTTAATTTTTATAAGTTTTTTTTTATTTTTTATAATGTTTGGTTTCATAATTTACACCCTCGCAGTTTTAAGTTTGATTCATTCCAGTTAGACTATAAAGTGATGCATAAGAAAAATAATTCATGCTGATAAGAGTAAAGAATAATACTGACTTATACTTTTAACCTAATTCTGTGAACCTATGAAAGATCAATAAGGTTCATAAACCTCGTCAATAGGTTAAAGAACGACATTTTTAGAGGAAAGAACTAAGATCCCAATAGTAGTCGAATACAAGAGATCTTGTGCAAACTAAACTTACATTTACAAAAAAAAAAACGCTTGATTTATAGAATAAATGTGTATATTTAACATGTCAAAAATATTAAGGCACATCATAATAATATGGTAAATCAGTACATCACTAAAAGAATTTTAAAAATAAAATTAATACAATACTAATTAACCAAACTATACAGAAAAACTTAAAGCAATAAATAGTTAATTGTTTCAAATATATGGTTTCTACTTAATTTATCTAACATAACATCCCAGTCAAATTAGAAAGGTCTCGGAATCTCACGGAATAGCTGAATATCTAGTACATACCTTTACTTGGATACAAAATACTCTCCTAAAATCCCCTTGATATCGTGTAAGGAACTCGAAATATGACAGATCAAATGTAAAAATAGTCAGTTTGTGTGAATATCTCGTTTCTCTTACTTAATTGTATTTCTATATTTATTATAAGACAGAACACAAAATTCCTTTACTAATTTGATTCCAAGCAATTTTTGTCAGACCAACGGATCCGATAATAAGGGCGCAGAGTGTAAATCCCACTTGTACTGTATATACATACCTTAGCATGCAATTAATCGTAACTTTTAGTCTAATATGTCATCTTTACTTAAATATTTGCTAAATGTCACGATTAATTGCGTGCTAAGGTATGTACATACACTAAAGTGCTTTACACTCTGCGTCCTTTATTATCGGATCTGTTGGTATGACAAAATGCTTAGAACCAAATTTGAAAACAATTTTGTGTTCTACAAGTTTTACGTCAATAAATGTAAATCAAAAGTAAAGAAACGAGATATTCTGCAAAAACTATTTTTTTGACATTTGACCTGTCATGTTTCGTGTTCCTTACACGATATCATAGGGGATTTATAGGAGTATTTTTTGTACCAAAATAAAGGTATGTACAGATATTCAGCTTATTCCGTGAGATTCCGAGTAAAAGTCTAAGTTAATTGGGCTATAAGTGTTTTTGCGATTATAACTATCAAATTAAGATTTTTAAAAATCTGTAACTTTGCAAAAGGGCACAACTCTGTAACCAATAATAATATACAGCTTATTCTCGAACGTTGGTAAAAAGTTATTTATTTTGTTGACGATTTAGATTAAGGACCAATCCAGTAAACAGTTAAATAATAATATAATAGTGAAATGTTTTATCTTTTAATACTTCTTTTCATTTTTGATAATATATGTAAAAAAACAGGCAACTTATAACTAAAAATATACCAAAAAAATAGTTTGGTAGTTTTGCTGTTTTACAACAGTTTTCATAATAAAAGTACATTTTTAAGAAATACGCTAACTGATAATGGTGAAACATTTTTAAATATTGGCCATAAACATTTAAAATTGTTTTTTTTGTCACAATACTTGAAATATGAACCTTTGTGGGAAAGTTTTTTACAACATTGGCACCAATGGGCAGATGCGGCTGGTGATGGTCAACCCGTATCATAGGTAAAAATTAATATGTAAAATTTTATTTAGGCCTCTTATTATGAGTAATTACTCCATTTTTTATGATAATATGTTGAATAGTAAAACAAATAACGGGTGAAAGTGATTTTATAGACTGAAATAATCAACAATTAAGAAAAATATCAATATATTTAACAATAGGGCGGGTTGACAAACCAAATTGGCCATCACCAGCCGCTGCTGCCATAGGGTATTAATTAATTGGCCTATTCGTAAAGAAATCACAAACAAGTTAGCGCCAATCGGGTATTATTATTTAATAAGGTGACCAGTTTCCACCTGACGTCTTTGTAAAATGTGTCTGGGGCTGATAAAAAAATTCAATATGGAAAATTTCAACATATTAACTTAAAAATTCCATTTAGAAGTGATGACAATGTGGTTGCTCCTTAAGTTAAATCGCAAATATTAACCCTTACATAAATATATATATATATATATATTTATTCTACTATTTGAGAAAACTTAAGTTGGTCTATATTCAAAACGATAATATACAACTATCAATATTACAAACTAAATATATCTGTAAAGAGATCCTACGAGAATAGTGAAAAACCATCACGTCCTGATATAACAAATTAAAACTATCTTTAACATATCAAAAAGTGATGATTAAATATATGTATATTTAACGGTATTATACTGTTAATTTTAATCAAATTATAAACCTAAAAATATGGGGTTTGGCTTGACTAGTTTTATTAAGACTTTATGGCACGAATGCAGTGGCGGACAACTGAGTGAAACTCCGAAAATTTTTATTTTTCATATAATAACAATCATGGTGTAATGTCTTTGTTTTAAGTATACAAGATTATTCAATCAAATCAAGTATTTTTTAAGGTAAAATTATTTTTATGGATTAACATTTTAATAACGTCAGATGTTAAGCAAGTTTATTATCAACTGTAAGTAATTCTGAAGATTCAGTTGAGCCGACACTGTAATATAGGTTACTTATTTGGTATTTTAAATTTTATAATAGCATTATGCTTGGTATATTTCTAACATAAGATATAGCAACATATTATACAGAGATACAACTGCCTATGCAGCTAAAGGAATAACACATACGTTAACGATACAAATAATCTATTTTTTTTAATACCAACCATTAAAAATAAAATAATTTACGCATCATTTGAAAAATTAATAACATTATATACACATAGATTTCATGATAATAACCCTTTAAAACCTATTTGGGGGAGTCCTTTTGACGAGTGCTACCACGAATATTCATACGCCATATATGGAAGCGGCGCTTTAGCTCATCCTGTCAGTTTTGACATGTTTCGGGTGTCGGACTGGAGACAACGCGTCACTATTTTTGTCCGACAAGTTTAACCACAATGTTTTACATGCAATTTTTCAACATTGTACCAAAAATGGTAAGGGTTACAGCCACAAAACCACACAGGCTCGATAACTGAACATGTCGATTCTGAGCGTGATTTTGTGACTATTACACTCTTACCATTTTTGGTCACAATGTTTAAAAATTGTATGTAAAAACATTGTGGTAAACTTGTCGGACAAAAATAGTGATGCGTTGTCCCAGCCCAACACCAGAAACATGGCAAAACTGACAGGCTGGGTTAAAGCGCCGCTTATATGGCGGTATCAATATTCATGGTAGACTCGTCGTAGAAACTTCCCACCAAATAGGTTTTAAAAGGGTTATTCTCATAAAGTTCATTTCTAACCCAAGCACTATAAATGGGCATGCACACGGTCAATCATGCCCTCGAGCTTATCTGAATTGAAAGGAAGTTCGCGACTAAGTGCGATCGTGTGTATGCTGAACTGATGACGCATTTTATTTGCAGACTTGCCTTTTCAGCTAGGCTCGAAAGCATGTCTAACCGTATGTATGCCCATTAACGTCCCTAAAGGATAACTCCAGTCATACTTAACATAAGACAAAACTAGATCCATGTGATGAGATTCAGTATAAATAAAAGGATAATTTATTTAATAAAATATCGTCTTTGATAAAAAAGTTGATAAATTAGGAAGGGCTCTAATGTTAAAATGTTTTTAGTTTTACATTAAAAATAATATTTAACAAACTTTTAGTATTCACTTTGATATATCTTTACTAATTACATTGTAACAATATTTAATGATTACTGTAACAAATTCTCTAAAATTTCAATACATAAAAAGTATCTATTTTTTTATACAGCGTTTTTACTTAAGTTCTGCAAAATATTGATTTTTTTTTATTAGATATTAATTTTAGAAAAAGTTATTCTTTATAAAAAATTCTGCATGGTCTAAAACCTAAAATGCAATCATCGGATATTAATTTTTGCAGTGGTATACAAGGTATGTCAAAAAATATGAATTTTGCTCATAAGTAAAGTACTCTTATTTTTTTCAATATCAAAAATTCTAGGAGGAAAAGATGTTTAGGATTAAAAATACCTTTCAAATATGCAAATTGGTTTATTTAAAGGAAAAAAAGCTTTTTAACATTTTTTCTGCAACAACGAGCGTTTCTGTGACTCCTCGCTGTTTTGGCAGTTCTTAAGCTATCTTTCCATATTACATTTTAAAATAAGTATGCACTATTGTACCAAACTTAAATTTTCACCCTTAACGGATAAAAAATGTATAAAAAAGTTTTTCTTGGAAATGAAGAAGTTCGCAAATTTGAATGTTATTTTTAATCCTAAACATTTCTTCTTTATAAAAATTTTTGATATAAAAGCTAAGGGTACTTTCCTCTTGAGCAAAATTTATTATTTTGACATACCTTGTAAACCACCGCAAAAATTAATATCTGATTATTGCATTTTAGGTTTTAGACCATGCAGAACTTTTATAAAGAATAACATCTTTGGTAAAATAAATAATAAAAAGTTTTACATATGGTGCGAACTTAAGTAGACACCCTGTATAAGTTTACATTAGATGCAATAAATTATTGCTTCCATATGTGCACGATACAGGTGTTCCAATCAGCTAATACAATTACACGTATGAATTAAGATTTTTTTATTCTATGAAACAAAGCAGTTCAACCTATATTTTTAATCAAATTTTTTATAATTCAAAAATATGCATATGTTGGAATTCATAAAAAATAGTGTAATGAAATGCCTTAGATTTTCGTTGTTTCCTGAGAACATCAGATTTAATTGCTAATAGTTCTAAAACATTAGATACAGCTCAGTTTTAATTTTTTAAAAGTGTTAATAAGTCAATTCTGTAAAATGGCGGTCATATTAAACTTTTACTTAAATATGTGTTCAATATACTTTACGCAATAAAATTTACTTATTATTTTGTTATAACAGAATTTTTAGCAAGTTTGGTCTTTTTGTCCTGACTTTTTGAGATTTCCTATGAACATTTAAAATTTAATTTAAATTTTTTTAGTAGTAAAACAAGATGTATTACACGTATTATGCATATGAACAAAAAACAATAGGTTATATGTAGTGGTGTGTATAAAAACAAATATTTTGGTGGTGTTAGCATTTTCAAAAGTTTTAGACAATTTTTGTTTGACCCTACAACACATGTATGGGTCTGATACTGTTTTTTACGTACAGTGGTGTAATTCTCCAGGTCAACATCAAAAATTTCCTGACTTTTGGTGCATTTTCAGCATTTTCCTGACTTTTTTCGTAACGTAAAACAAAGTATTTTACCTCCTTTAGTTATTCCAGGTCGCTAAGAATCTTAAATAAGACTAAATGGTAATTGTCTAGAAAGTTGCGGCAACTCCGATTTTTTGACGAAATTTGGTAAACAGGGGTTTTTTGGGGCGCTGTTCACGAAACGGCTAAAAATGAACATCGCTAAAACTGAAGTTATGACTAACCTGGTTATTAGTGTAAATATAACGGTTAATAGCCTATAAATATAGAGCAGGTACATTCATATAAGTACCTGGTCATGAGAGATTCGTCTGGGGAGAGATAACCAAACGTGCGAAATAACCAAGAAGAATTGGTTTAGCCTGGATCACATTTTAAAAGCTAATATCCCGATTTTGTCTTGAAAAGTTTTCGACCGGTATGTTTGCCTGTGTTAACATATGGAGCCGAAACACTAACTCTAACCAAAAGCACAGTAAATAAAAATTCGAATCGTTCAAAGAGAGCTATGGGGCGAGCTATGGGCTTAACTTTAGAGACAGGGTTCAAAATGTGGAAATAAGAAGATGAACCAGAGTAACAAGATGCCATCAAGAATCCACTAACCTAAAGTGAAATTGGGAGGTCACATGGCGAGAACAAACGATAATAAGTGGACAAAGAGTATTAGAGTGGAGACCAGAAATGATGCCTTTCGCAATGAGGGAAGACTACCCACACGATGGTCCGATGATTTAAAACGCAATCGGATGAGAACGTTGCACAGAACACCGAGAGAAAGTGGAAGTCCTTACGGTAGGCTTACGTCCAGCAGTGGACAAATGTGTAGCTGTTTGATGATGATGATGATCACGAATTTGAAATTTTTGTTTGTTTCGGAAACGTTTCGTTTCCGAGATATCCATCATCAAAGCTGAAAATCAATCTTACTCAATTTTCACATTATTTCCCCTTCTTTTTGCACACAATTCTTGATTCTAAACTAAAATGGCACACAATATTTGAGTTACACCTTTCAAAACACCATTTTTTCTACGTATTTTAATTTTTTTTCATTAAATTGCATAGCTACACTTTCAAGATGCGGTTTAAAAAAAATTAAATATTGTGAGCCACTTTAGCTTTGAATCAAGAATTGCATGCAAAAAGAAGGGGGAATATAGTGAAAATAAGGTAAGTGTGAATTGCAACTTTGATGATGGACATTTTGAGAATCAAACGTTTTCGGAAAAAAATCTTTTAGATTCGTGATCAACGCCCCAAAACACCCTTGTATACCAAATTTCGTCAAAATCGGAGTTGCCGAAACTTTCTAAGACAATTAGGTACAGACTTAATTAATGTTTGCAGGAAACTGACAATATTTTTCATGGCATTTTTTGACACAAGTATCTACAAATTTGGTGGCCCTGATATGTAAACATAACAATATTTGTTTATAAAATCTTTTGCTATTTACGGGAGCAAAATACTATCACCAATTTCAGGCTATGCTTTAACCTCCACTTTATGGACAATATCATTTATATTTGTAAAGTGAAATTTGGCGATATGCTTCCTTAGACTTTCGGTATTTTTATAAAGTTGTTCGCAAATTATACATTTAAACGGTCCGGCGTCCGATCCGTGAATGTTTTTCTCATGTGTTCTTAGATGATCCCTTCTTGAAAACCTTTTTAGACATTGTTCACATTGATAGCCGTGTTTGTAAATTGATCGGGGCTCCATTTTACTACCTAAATAAAAAAAAATAGTTAATTTTATTATTTTTAGAACAATAAAGCTTATTATTATTACTATTATACAAGATCTTTTAAGTTGTTGTACAAAATTTATTATTAATACCCAGTTTACGGTAAGTAATTTCTCGGAATGTATCCGGCATTCTTGAAAATTCATGAAATTTGTATGAAGTTTAGACAATTTATACTTTTACGGTCTTGCTCCCGCAATTGAAGTGCCTTTTTTACTATTTTTCTTAAAGTTAATAAAGAACGGTCTCTAAATATTAACTTAGGAGACTTATGCCCAGTTTTACAATTGTGACTTCAGTTTAGGATCAGTTGAACTTAACTGGTGGTTAAACCCTGCCCATATTGCTGTCAAGTAAATGCCAAAAGTGACAGCAATATATTTTAAATGGGCACGTTTAACCATTGAGTTCAACTGATCCTAAACTGAACTCGAAATTGTAAAACCAGGAATTAAGGTTGGATCTTATCTTGGACGCAGAGTATAAAGATTAAAAGCTAACAAGTTCTTTCTGGTTCGAAAGTGAAATCTAAAATATCTAAGAGGTCCTGTTGCTATAAATGTAATATGTTTAAGCCCTTTAAGAGTATGTAAGAGGTAATAACATAGAACAACACTTTTAGGTTTTCCATTCCAGAATAAATTATCCCGTGAAAAAAATATCAGCATTTATACTATAATGTGCTGTAAAACTGTTCTGATTTAAATAATGGCAAGGATGTCTTACTTTGTTCTAGTTTGTGTATCCAAACTGTTTTTACAATTTTTGTAGATTTAATTTATTGGCTTTTAATTTTAGTAAGTGGCACAATTCAACAATTACTGTTATTAGTAGCTTGGTCAGGTTTTTGTCAAGCGAATGTTATTTAATTTAGAAAGGTAAGGAAACAAAATTAGAAAAGGATGACGCCTGGTTAGGATTGCAAACTAAATATTTTATCCCCTTAATAACCACTGGATCCAAAACAAAAGAATGCTTAATTTAAAATTACTTATGATTTTTAGATCTAAGTTATCAATCAGAGTAGTTGTCGTGGTACAGTAATGTCAGAAAAATTTAGATTGTGCGCGCCGTAAAAGTACACGAGCTTATAGCCAAGTGGTATATAACTTTTATTTAAGACTGTGCCTGTTGAGAAGTTACTTATCACGAATACTATCACATATTTTTGTAAGTTTTGATGCGGCAACGTCGAATAGATTTATAGAGACTAAATAGTTGTACAGTATAAATCAACCCTTAAATACACAGTGGTTTGTATTAACATTTTAATCAATTTAAATTTACCGCGTAAATAATTTATATATTCGCTTACAGCGTTGCCAAGTTGTTCAGTCCAACTCGCTAGTAGGTACCTATATTTTTATAACTTGTTGAACTTTAAACCGTTTTTTATTGATAATTAGATTTTTAACTCAAAACAAATCCATGAAAAGACTGTTAGTTATTTGAAAATATTTGAGTTTTTTTTATAACTAAGAAACGGATACAGAACTACAAAGAGCGTATACCATTCATATTAAATATTCAGTTTTTAATCGAATTTATCTCACATTCTAAGTTGCCAATGAAATTTTAGGGGTAATGTATTATAATATCCTTAATACGTACACAAATTTATAGAATTTTCTGTCAGTATTTCTATACCACATCTACCTTAATTATTTTAAAATTACCCTGAAAATATAGTGCAAATAAAAAAATAGTCTAAATTTACTATTAAAAAATTAAATTTGTTACATTATAAAATATGCATCTCTATACACAGGAAATTCATAACCAATATTATTAGTAGCACTATCGTGCTTTTGCTATAGAGACATGTTAAATATTAAGCTACGGATATGGATAATTTAACGTTGTCAAATGTCAATTTTAAGTATATAAATCTGGCAACATCCAGCAACAACCTTAAAGCAGTGAACATAACTATTTTTAACCTATCCAGTAATACAATACTTGCTAGCAATTAAATGATACAGCCACTTAGAGGCATGTTGAGGTAAAAACCTCATGTGGTTACAAAATAAACAGGGGTTTAGAACTATGGAATCAAATTTCTAGGGGTTATTCGAGGCAAAGTAGAAAGGATTTGAGTATAGGGACCCATGTCCAGAAATGTGTCACTACGGCACTACGGCCCTATAAGACGCGTTAAAATTTAGGAAGACGATGAATTGCCTAAATAGAATTTATTGCATTTAATTTTTGCCTTTTTACATGATATCATCACACAACAAAATTATTAAATAAAAAAATAAATAAAATTAAAAAATTAAACTATTAATAATATAAAAAATAAAATAATAACATTTTTAAACATTGACATTTTAAACAATTGTTGTGATGATGTCATGTACAAGAGGAAAATATTAAATGCATTAAATCCTATTTAGGCAATACATCGTCTTTCTAAATTTTAAAGCGTCTTAGGGCTGTAGAGCCGTAGTGACACTTTTCTGGACATGGGTCTCCATACTCAAATGTTTTATAACTACTGTTGAAGTGAATAACCCCTAGAAGTTTGATCCCATAGTTCTGGAACACCCAGTATTAAACAATTTTAATAAGGACTATGTATGATTCTATGGCGATATTTCTGGTATTGTAATGCTTCATTTTCAGAGCTATCTATTGTCACCAGCGACACCAGGTTGGCCAATCAGAAACTTCAATGGGTTCGTTGAGCTAAATTATATTTAAGCTTGCCATTAATCTATAACTCAACTTCAATATACTATCCAATAAATAGCTATAGCAATTTTGTGCTTGCTGTATATGTAAGCGCCATCTTTGGATTGAACCAGATAGGAATCATCTGGGTACCCGGACATGGAAAATAGATGGTAAAAAGAAGCAGATGAAACAGCAAGAGTTTTTTAATCTCTTTTATTATTTCAGAGTCAATTTTGGACTATCAAAACCGAAGACGAAAACAACAATTACTACATAATCTCAAAAACCATCTTTAGATCGTTAGCATGGGTCGCCTAGACTAAGACAAAAAGCTTGGAACCCTTTCAAGAAATTACCAGCCGAAGTCCTTCTTCTACGTAGCATTTAAATAAGACAAGTTCTTAACCAAAATTTTAAAAATTCAAACTAGCGATGATGACTTTTTAACCATTTACAGAAAAGCAGTACTTGACCTAAGTTGTTTTTTTTTTTTAATTTAGAAAAGCATATTAATAATTTTTTCTTACTGTTTACTTTTTTCAGATGACTGAAAAAAAAATTAACATTATTCCCTAAAAAACTAAATTTAAGATGAACAGAAACTTTAATCAATGATTTATTTTAATAAGACCACCAAATTTGTTGTAATGCATCAAAAACATTGAAATTTGTGATAAATTGAACTTTGGCCTCAAATACCTCCTAAACTATTAGCTTCCGCGAAAAATCATAAGAGCTCTTTTTTGTAGAACGTTCAATTTTCTACAAAATAAGCTTACAGATTTTTTTATGACACACGACAAGCTAGCAATAAAAATCAGTAGGTGCAGAAAATAATTTCCTCATAATATATTCTTACTCGAAATGGAAAAACGCCATGCAATGGACGATCTTAATAATAATATTAAAGGCTCAAATTTTAACTGACATTTTTTGACGTCAAAAAGAAACTTTTGCGCTAGTTTGCAAGAGGAATTTTTTTATTATTTTTTTAAATCACCCTAATAAAGATGCAAGCTCTGTGGATAGGAGGTGAAAACAGCCTCATACAAAAAATATAACGTCTGTGCGATATATGGTTTGGATATATTCAAAACGGAAATTCTCCTCCGCATGAACAACTGGGTGAAGTCAATTAAGTAAAGCAGGCTTCCATAAAAAAATGGAGACACGATAGGCCTAAAGGTTGCAATTCAAATATGTGTATGCAACAAACCCCCAACCAATAATAGCACCAATTATAATCTGATTATTTTATATTGAGAAAAATAAGTACTAATTAACTTGGTTGGTTAGTGACTTTTTAATCCAATGTATTACATATTTTGTTCAGGTGTTTTTCTTAATTTAAAGTGCTCAAAGTATAATTATTAATCAGTTTATTAACAGGCGTAGGTAGAGATGTGCTTCTAGCGACACTGAAGCTCTGAAAACGTTTTACTTTTTTTTAAACTAATATAAGTAAGTGAAATATGGTACACTTTTTAATGTTAATTAGTAAAAATAATTTTTTGCATGCTTGTTCTAGTTCTACTGGAAATTATACAAAAGTATGTATTCCTGAAACATCTTTATTTTACATATTATTATGTATATTACAGTATGAAAAACAGCAATACGAACCTGAATAAAATAATAATTTTACTTACATATCTGTCTAGGTGTTTTAAGAAGCCAACATTAAATATTTTCATGCCATTAATTGGGTTATCCTAGTCTTCAAACGGCTGCAAAAATGTTTAGAATATTGCAGTTAGTGAAATGTTAAAAAATTAGTAGGTTACAAAATACTACTTACCATGCAAAAATAAATTAAACGGTTAAACTTAAAAAAACTAATTAACAAAAATGAAACGAACAAAATCACACAATACAAAATAAAAATTAACTAAAGAAAAATATTGCAAAAAATTAATTGTCGCAAAAAGCTAGGACAAATAAAATAAAAATAAGTGCACACACTAGATATTATCTTTTATAAGTTGTGAAATTATCTATAAAATATTTAAATAATTCTATGTAAAGAATAATGTCTAGTATTGTATATGCAGTGTTAGTTTACAATGGTAAACTCTAAAGTAATAAATGACTGTATAATTATTTTTGGACAAAACCTAAACAGGCTCTGACAAATTCGAGGATCTCAGAAACCAAAAAAACAATACAGGGTTGGTTAAATTTGGGTAAAGTTGCGCATTTTTATGCTTAGCAATATTCCGCTTCAAAAATTCAAAAATTGCAAATGTTCCTGAATGATCCGGAAACAAGCCAAAACTTTGCGAAACAGTTTTAATTTTTTTCTCAGTTTATTTGAAAAGATATTTTTAAACAAATGACACATTATCATTGCCATTTGTCCTGTTCTACTAAAAATGTTACTCAATTTAAAATCCGACGTTTCGTCTTTGAGCCACCATCATCAACTTCGTTTTTTTAAATTGGCTTGGTTTTAAATTTAAAAAACTCGTATTTAAATTCTTAATTCGACGACATATCACACATTACATTAAATGCGACGTTTCGAACCGAAAAACCATCATCCACCAAGGAAGATAAACTTTTTGATACGGAGCGCTCGATTTTTTATATTTGTCTGAAAATATAGGTTATGTTTGTGACGTCACCTCTTGCCCAAAATATGTTTTTATCTGACAAAATAAACCAATACTTGCATAACATAAAATAAAATCACTATAAAAACATTTTTTTTTATCTTACCCTTAATAACGATTTAAACGTAAATTCCTTGTAAAAAAATTCATAGGTCAGTGACCCCTGTTTACAGGTTTTAAAATTCTCTGTAACTGCAGTACTAATAACTACTCAATTTAACTAAACACTAAAACCTCGAAAAAAACCTTCCAGTACGATTGTAAACAAAGAATTACGGGAAAAAATTACGTCACAAAATTTAGCGAACATATACTTAAATGGGATCGAGCGCTCCTTATTAAAAAGTTTATTTTCCTTGATCATTCACTATTTCGTCATTACAATAATAACGATTTAATCCCAAACGTTCGAGCAAATTTCCGTTCGCAGGTAAGTATGTATCCATTTTTTATGACAGGCTACGATAAAGTTGACATAGGCGTTAGATTAAATTAAATGCTGTATTTTAATGCATATAAATAAATGTGAATAACATTAATAATTATTGTCTTTGCTTGTTAGTTGAGTTAGGAAAAAAAAATAAATAAAAAGAATAATAATGAGTAATAATAAAAAGAAATTTTCCTTACCTTCAAATGGAAATTTCCACGATCGTTTGAAATAAAATTATAATTTTTAATGGCAAAACAGTAAATAATGGTTTTTCGGTTTCTAAACGTCGCATAAATGTAAAGTGTGATATATCGTTGGATTTAAAGTTAAAACTTGAGTTTATTAAGTTTAAAACCAAAGATTCCGCCCATTTAACAAAACAAATTTGATGATGGTGCTGAAAGACGAAATGTCGGATTTAAAATTTAATAACATCTTTTGTAGAACAGAAAAAGTGACAATGATAATGGGTCATTTATTTAAAAATATCTCTTTAAATAAACTGATATAAAAATAAAAACCTTTTACAAAATTTCTTTCTTTTTTCGATAATCCCGGAACGGGATAAAATTTTTTTAATTTGTGAAATGAAATATTGTTAAGCATAAAAATGTACAATTTTGCTCGAATTTAACCAACCCTGTATCTCTTACCGTCTCCAAGATTCTAATGGTGGCCCTCGAATTTGTAACAGCCTGTATACTCTAAAGAACCATTATAATAACGCTCTTAATTGCATATTTTATGGTTTTACTATTTTTAATTAAAAACTCTTAAAAACATGACTTTAAACAGTTTTGAAATTTGCTATTAAAACTCATTCCCATTGATTTTGCATAAAAATAATGGTATCTATTTAAGTTTAAATCCAAAATCAGCACTAAAACATATTTTGTTAATTTTATTAACCCTTCTAGTAATATTTAATTAAGATTTTTTAAAACTTAATAACAAAAATTTTGAGTGGGGCTAGTTTTTAGGATTTTATGGCAATATATAATAACTTTAAGCTAGCTTAAAAATAGCAAAAGTATTTAGGCAAACACAAATAGCAAAAATTATAATAAAAAAAGTAAAAAATAAGATTTTTGTTGTTGTTTATTAAAATAGACCCATACAATTACACATACATATATTTGGTAGAGTAGACCTTTTCAAAAAGGTAAATTAAATTCTTGGTAAATATGCAGAATGTCCCATGAAAAAAAAGCACTGGTCAATACTTCATAATAAAAATACAACTTTACAAAAATTTAAGTACTCTTGACAAACAGTCGGAAATCATTTTAAAAATGAGGTTGTAAATCTCCTTACTGCTTGTTAATTACTTGCAAAACAAAATTTTTTATCCATTTGATATTATCCACTCTCACGATGCGGATTTTTACACTAGCCAAAGGTCTTTCTTTCAGAGCTAAATGAGATTACCAACCGCAGACCGGTTTGGAACTATTTTAGTTCTCATCACTATGGTGTAAGCAATAACAACGAACCCTGAAGAAATACCTTAAGAACTCGTGATGGCCTACACCGTACTGATAAGAACCAAAATAGTTCGAAACCGGTCTGCGGTTGGTGATCTCAATTAGCTCTGAAAGAACGACCTTTGGCTAGTGTAAAAATCCGTGTCGCCTGGGTGGATAATATCCAACAGATGCAAAATCTTGCTTTGCAAGTAATTTACAAGCAGTAAGAAGTTTTACTCCCTTATCTTTAGAATAAAAATAGAATATGGAAAAAAACTACTACGAGCCTCTTTATTCTACGTCAAAAGTCTGTTATTACTTTGTTGACAAATTTTCAGTCAATTAAGATACAAGATATGCTCAGAGGACTATAATCACTTTCTTTGTGACATCTTGTTAACCAAAAAGTAGCTTAGACTCGCGAAAACTGCAAAAGTTCTATCTTTACTAATAACTCAATCAGCACCCGTATTATGTAACTCGATAGAGAAGAAATTTCCTAAAATTGCCATATGATTTACATTGCATAGAAAGAAAATTTCTTCTCTATCAAGTTAAATAATACAGGTGCAGGTATTCTGCAATTAAAATCAAAATGAGACACCCTGTACAAGTCCAATGATTTTTTACTGTATCTAGTGTATTAAACAACAACAATTTGCATTTAACAAATTAAAAAGACACTTTGTTATTCTCAACAATAAAAAATAAATAAGAAATGGAGAATTTGTGTGAGTTTTAGTGAGTTACGCAATTATTAATTACGGAAATATGGCAGCAGAAATAACACAAACATTTTTTACAATATTTGCCAGTTTAAAATTTAACCAAATATTTAATACCTGAAGTGGATACTACAAATAATCCCGATTTGAAAAAAATATCTTTATATAAATCTATTTAATCTAAAACTTATTGTTATTTGCTTAACAAACATATTAGAGTAGTTTTAGTTTCAAGTGGAACACAGTTACAAATATCCAGTTAAAGATAAACCTACCTTGTTCAGCAGCACTCGGATCCAACCCAGCAGTGGAGGCGGCGGCCACCGCATTTACAGCACCTATGTTCATTAGATTACTATCCCACATGCTTCCGGCACTCTTTGAATAATCTTTGGCTTCCTCGCAATCTACAACTGGTTTCTTCACATTATTTTGAGCATTGGCATAATCACAGCTATTATAGTCAGCATTAGACTTTGGTACATCGCTTTCTTTGTTTACTACTGGCTTCTGAGAGTTATAATTATTTGAATATGAATCGGAATTCCTTGGTCGTTTGGTGTGTTGTGCTGGTAGAGATTTGGTTTGCCTTTTGGGGCAATTTAAAGGTAAAGGAGCGGTTTGAGGCGGTGGAGGATATTGTGGAGGTATTTCGACGTCTGTGGTTGTTTCAATGAGTTGATTATATAATTCGTTATCATCGTCTGGTTCCATTTCAGTTTTTTCTTCTTTTGTTGCTGCTTCATCATTCTGAAAATAGACTGTGTTTATAGCTTAGAAAAATCAGTGGATAGACAGGAATAAATAACTTATTGTTCGGTTTTTATTCGAGAAGCAACAAATATAATCTATATCTATAGCAACTTATATAAAATTATAGCAATATCTATCTGTCTTTTAGAATATATTAAATCCATATGTTTCATCTTGATCCTTAACATAAGATAGTTCTTATAATGAAATTTTCGCTATTAAGACTCAAATAATAGTACACAACACTATTTTTAATAGGTTCTTGCCAGAAAACCTAAAGTTGCTTAGTTTTTAATAATATTTTAATTACTTCTGAAACATAATAGTAGGGAAGAGCGCAAGATTTGAAAAGTCATTTCATACCGACTGACAGTGGCGGATTTAGACATGTGGCCGCACTAGGCCCAATTTAATTTGTTGCCCTTTTCGGGGAAATGACTTTTATAAATTTTTGTCCAGTATAATTGTTTAAATATAGCTTTATCCTATTAAAGTACAATTTTTAAATGAAGTTACTAAATAATACAGATAAATAAGTGATAAACTTTAGACTGATAAATAACAAATATTTTTTCTTTAATATTACTTGCTTTGGTCCGCGCAAAAACATCAATTGAATCGGTTATTACTAAAACATCCCAAGGCCCAATTGTACAAAGCAGGTTTAAACTCAGTTCTACTGAACTGAGGTCAGGCCTTTGAACTTTTCGTCAAAATCTCAATATTGCTGTCAGTGTCAAGGAATTGAAAGAAATTTTTCATTGACTTACACTGACTGCACTCAGTGTATTTCCATTGTTCTTTAGTCCCGTAGCAAAGATAAAGACAAGAATAATAAAAATTGCACTGGGTGCAGAAAAGTGTAGTCAATGGAAAACGCTATAAGAGTTTACGGAAAGTTCAAAGGCCTGACCTCAGTTCAGCAGAACTGAGTTTAAACCTGCTTTGTACAACAGGACCTAAGTCATATTTTTTACCATTTTCAGAAATCACTAAAATACCCTAAGTCA
The DNA here is from genome assembly GCA_014170235.1 of Listronotus bonariensis. Taxonomy (NCBI): domain Eukaryota; kingdom Metazoa; phylum Arthropoda; class Insecta; order Coleoptera; family Curculionidae; genus Listronotus; species Listronotus bonariensis. The sequence goes on along the minus strand of JACEGR010001805.1, from coordinate 95,316 downwards.
ATGACTTAAGGTCTTTTAGAATTTCATGCTATAAATCGACCTCTCATATCTCGTATACCTAATGTGTCGACTTATGGAATTTTAGCACTAATTGATGCAGGTACGTCAAACAACTGAATTTTTATACAAATTTCAATATAGGCAAAATATGGCTTAAGGTGTTTAAGTAATAACCGATTCAATTATATCTTGATAATCAATTTCTTGGATTAGTTGAGCTTCAACTGACATTAATGCAAGAGCATTAAGTCTATCTTGGTTCATACTTGCCTGTAAAAGGGTTTTTACTCTTTTCAAAGTAGAAAAAATCTTTCTCCTGAACAATTCGTAGCCCGGTATACTTAAAAAATTCTCAATACAACATCCCCATTTGGGTAAACATCTCAAAGGCTTCGAGAATGCTGTATATTGCATGTTTTTTGAGCAGAGCAAACATCTTGTATGCTTTTTAGGGAATCTTTTAAGTTGATAGTTTAAATGAATACATTAATTTCCTAATATTTCTTTTGAATCGTTAGGATATTTACTGACTAGTTTATTTGCAAGATTTTTGATTCGTTTGTATCTATTTCAGATAATTATTATCAACGAAAATTAAAATTTGGGTAATTTTCTAGAAACCTGCGGCAACTCCAATTTTGACGAATTTTGGTGTGCGGGGTTTTTGGGGCGCTGATCACGATCAAGAATTTTTTGGCGGAAACGTTTCGTTCTCGGAATATTCATCATTAAAGTTGAAATTTAAACAAATCCTATTTTCACTATATTCTCCCTTTTTTTTGCACACAATTCTTGATTTTAAGCTAAAGTGGAATACAATATTGGATTTTCAACATTTAAAACCCCGTTTTTCTACGTATTCTAAAATATTTTTGCATTAAATTGCATAGCTTCACTTTCAATCATCAATTTACATTGCAGTTGGCTATGGCGACGTGTATACATGATTGGCGCATTTTTAAAGTCAACTTTCAGAATTTTATTAATAAAAGGTGTAAAATAGATAGAAAAACGGGGTTTTAAAGGGTGAAAATCAAATATTGTATACCACTTTAGATTTAAATCAAGAATTGTGTGCAAAAAGAAGGAGGAATATAGTAAAAATAGGATTAGTTTAAATTTCAACATTGATAATGGATATCTCGAGAACGAAACGTTTCCGCCAAATACGCGCATTTAGTTCTGACGTCACGGCGAATCCAAACAATCAATTTTAGGCGAAGAACCAATTCTAAATCGGTATTTACCAATCGGTTATGTTGACGTTTAAACAATGTATTATACGTCAAAGTTGTCACCAATTATTACCGATGTTATAATTGGTTGAACGCCTAAAATTGATGAATAGATTTTTATTATGAGAATTCGTGCTGAAAGTTAAAATAACGTGATTTATGTCAGTTATTCATTCACCTAACCTAACTATGTGAACAAAAGTATAATTTTTACGAACTTCAATCGATGATATTAATGCTAAAAGGTTCCTCGTAATCCATTTTGATAAAACTAATATAAAATATCTTAAACAGTGCCACTAATGTAACAAACATGAAAAATAAAGTATATTTTCCATAGAAACATTTGTTTGTTTTATGGTGAGGAGAGGGGCTAGAGGGATTTGATTGGATTCCACACAAAGCCTTAAAAATATACCTCTAGAGTCAGCCTTTATGGCAGTTTGAAAAAGCGCATGAGAAAGAAATATGACAAGAGTATAATATATCGCTTTTGGTCCTGCTGGCTAATATGATTATGCAGAGCTAAAGTTTATTGCTTTTTAAACATGGGATTGTTTTCACAGCTAAGCGGGAAGACTGCCTCTAATAGGTATGTTCTTGAGGGTTAGAAAAACGTCAACGTCGTGTGACGTCACACTAAATGAGCGTATAATTCTTTCAGATTTGTGATCAGCACCGCAAAAACCCCCGTATACCAAAAATTCGTCAAAATCATGAGTTGCCGCGAGTTTCTAGAAAATTACCAATATTTGCATAAAGCTTTTCATGCACTTTATGCTTGGTATAATTCTTGTATAAATGTTTTAAATATTAACTTTGATTAATTTGTTAAAATAAACAATTTAAACATTGTATAATAAATACAAAATAACAATCATTATTGGATGTTGTCATCATGCTTACGATCTTACCGAATCATCTCCTGTTAATCCCTTAACTTGCAAAACTTCGGCAGTCCTCAAAAATGTGGATAAATTTTCTCTTAATACACTAACTTCCCCATGTACATAAACTGTAGAATATCTTTCATATTTTCATGCCCTACATCTTTTAATATCACAATGGGATGTTTACAAGGGTTCACTTTGAACATTTGTTTAAAATATGGACTACAAATCGATAAAACAACTTTGTGCGCTTGCAGGAAATGTCCGTCAACGGCTAAGGTAACATCCACCATTTCCGCATGTTGTAACAGTTCGTGGAAACCTGATTTCAGGTTTGAGTGGAAGTTGTTCCATCGTAGAGAGAATTGTTCGGTTGTCACAGTACTCGTCATTTTAAACCTATAAGAAAAAAAAGTACTTAATTTTTTTTTATGAAGCTCAGTCAAAAAAACTAAAATTAGGAAAGAACTTATTTAGTGAATTTTAAGTTTAACCCAGAGTCGGTCTATAAAGTGTCTCGACATTCAGCCATATTGGAAATGGCTATGTTGACATCATATGGAACCTTTTTTGGCCATGTTAATTAATGAGATAAGCGTCAAAATCAGTGATGGCGAAATACAGTTTATAGTATTATTAAAACAATAATTTACACAACACTTTTAATTATTATTAAGTTGCAACCTCTTCAACTTGAAATGCACAAGTTCTAGACGCCACTGGATTGATCATCAGCTGTCGAAATATAGTAACTTTTCCCAGAGTTGCAAACTTTTTCCTGGTTCCATGCCCATCCTTCGCGTCCCCGACCTCGAACCGCCTGAAGTCGAGATTTTGTCGCAACCTTTTCAAGTGTACCGAGTGACAACAAAATTACTATCGAGCATTTTATTTCCTTGAGTAAAAACATATACTTTTCATATTTAAGGATGTTAAATTGTATCACTAGATGCCAACTTTAGATATAATAGCACCTGTCTATTAATACCAGTTTAATCAGAAGTGATATAAACTTCGAGATTTTAAATAGAACACCCTGTATACTTTAAATTATTCAAATTCTACAAGTCATTCCTTATATAAAATCCCTTATATATACCCATAACCTATCTTTTTTGGTTTTAGAGAAAATGGCGTTTGAAAATGTTTAAATGACCGTACAATATTCAGTTTTATGAAAAAACGAATGAACATCGGAGAAATTTAAAATGCTTAAATTATTACTTTTAAAAGTCTCTATCCGCTAAGGTCATTATAATACTACTTCCTGTTTAACCGAAAGTGCTGTAAAATATGAACTACCAAAGATGATAACCCTAATAATTTTATAGAAACAACCTGTATATGTTTAAGGATTTAAATTATACATGTTCTTTCTGATAGAAAACCTTTGATGTACTCATATCTCTTTAGGTTTTACGGATATTGAAGTTTAAAAATGTCCTAACGACCGCACAATAAACAATTTCCTGGATATTGTGCCGTCGCGTCTGGACCTTTTCAAACGTCGTTTTCTCTAAAACTTAAATAAGATATGGACTATGGACATACTAAAGGTTTTATGTTAGAAATGACTTTTAGAATTTAAATCCCAAAAATATACAGTGTGTTCCATTTCCAAGTATCAAAGCACTTTCGGTTAACACCTGAAGTAATACGCAGATGATATTATATCCAAAATTAGCATTTTGGGAGACAGTAAAACATCCTAAACTTTGAAAGGTATTTGTTTTCACTGAAGGAAAGCAAATGCTGGATAGTAATTTCGTTGTCATCCAGTATGTATAAATTAACCTTGGTTTAACCTGCATCTATAAATTGCCTATTTAGTCTAAAAATTATAGATATGTTCTATACTGGTTAGGCGGATTCATTTATTCGATGGTAATTGTTTGGGTACACGCCTCAATCTAAGAAAAATGGGACCTCTTCGGTCCTGGTGCCGGGGTATAGCGAGCTGACCCTGTTCAGCCCTATTGACCCCTATGAACTGGCTGGTCGCCTGAAACAAAATAAAGAAAAAAACCTCCCAAAAAACCCAACAAATTCTAATTAAAATTCGAAGTTTCGGTGGCAAATCTGCCACCGTTGTCAATAGGGCTGAACAGGGTCAGCATTGGCAGCAGAGGTCCCATTTTTCCTAGATTGAGGCGTGTACCCAAACAATTACCATCAAATAAAAAATTTTAGTAATAAACAAGTGCACATATCTTAAATAACATTAAGACTGATTAAGACTTAATGACAACCAGTAGGGATTCAATTACAAAAAAGCTACAAAAGATTTTATTTGCTTGTTTTACATAACCGAAATAAGTTTTTGAATTTCTTGGTAAATCTCACATCGCTTCCCTTGCATATTGTAGAGCGTTTGACATGATCTAGTAATATAAACTCCTAAACTTTAAAGAATTATAAGAGGGAAGTCTTACCCAAGCAAATCCGAAAGCAAAACCAGACGAAGCCATGCTTTCTAAAATAACACTGGTCTGCAAAAAAGCTTTTTAATTTTTCTTCAGATTATTATCCACGATTTTTAAAGATGTGAGATGAGTGCAGGAGAATGTTCTCTTTACTTGGAACCAATGATGACCAATTCCAACTATATTTTTTTAGTCTTTTTGTTTTTGTCTCGTATTTTTATTTAACAAATGCCATTGTTTCAATATCTAGATCCCAGAAGCCTTCCATTTGGAGAGTTATTCTTGTCAAACAAGATCATTTTAATTAAATTGGGTAAGAAAATAAGAAATTGTTGTTGAGCTAGTGGTACATGAAGATTAAGTGGAGTAGGTATTCGATGAGCACTTTTGATTTTGAAAAAACACCGTAGTTCGGTAAATTTATCCCAGTATCTACTAATATAAACTATTTTTGTGTCTACAAGTACGATCTGAACAGAATAAAGTAGTTTTTTTGCAAGAACGTCACACAAACATTTAAAATTATAGCAATTTAAAAAAAGGCTTTTACACAAAATTTAGATGTGATATCAAAAAACTAAAATCAGATGTATAATTAGCATCCTTATTGCCTCACATTTATCATATTTTTATTTAAGGAAGAATTTTGTTGCAGACCAGTGTAATTATTCCTGAAACCTATTTCATAATTTCTTTCAAAAATATAAATTACATATCTTATTTACATTCACCAAACTTCTGCCATGTTAAAATAATAGACGATTTTAATTTAGCCAAACAGAAACAACCCAAAGGTTTTCTCTGTAACTTACAATTCATAAACGGCATTAGGTTTTAAATCTTTTTTTTCAAGCAATACAGGATTTTCAACTGCGGTGCCAAACTGCTTCGGTAGAATTCTCTTATATAAGAAAGTTTTTGTAAACTTAAATGCAACAATATTCTGTTTTAAAAATTTGCATCTGTTACGGAATTATCCAGAAAAACAAAAATTTTGCAAAAAGTTTTTTTTTTCCGCTTATTTGAAGAGATATAGTTAAACGATACATTATCTATAATTACTGATATTTTCAATCAATGCACCACATTTTTTTGTTGAAACTATGGTTTTAACTTCTTAAACCAATGCAATACCTTTTTTGTTTAATGTTTTTCTCCAAAAAATTAAGTCTGACATTAAAAATATTAATAACAATAATAAAATCCATTTTCTAATTAAAAATTTTGCCCAAGAAAGTGCTACCTACCTAGATTTATAATAACAAATTATAAATATTAAAAAGAAAAAACATTAAGTTTAATAGCAAAATCCAATTTTGAAAGTCCGGACATATGTAAGCACAAGCACTACTACAGTAATCAAGTCAATGAAAAAATATTTTAATTATTTTATTTGCATGGCCTACTGCAAAATTTTTGATATGAAATAAGAAAATTGAAAATTTCGTGGTTGTTTATGAAAATAAATGTAGTATAATAAATGTAGTAAATTTACATTTACATTTATTACATATTTTTGAAAAGCTTCTAAAAAAGTTTTTACAAATACACAGGGTTCCATTTTAAAACAATATTTGGATAAAATCTAACTACGCCACAGCATTACACATAAAAAGTTATATGAGAATTCGTTTTTACCTTTTTAATAGGTTAGCTAATTTTTTAATCTCCCTTTAGCTCAGAAATTAAGAGGGCTGTGATGGCTTTGTTTACGGCATCTTTCGTTTTACAAAAAAGAAGCTAAGTTTCGTTAAAACCGCAAGGTTCTATTTTTAATAATAACTGAGATACCCCGCTGTTGCAACCAAAATAGGACACCCTGTACAGGATGACCGGATTTTGTTGCAATTGCAGAGGTGTTGCTACTTTTGATGAAACAAAAGATGACGCTAAAATATTTTTCATGACTTTGCTCCAAACATACAGGGCGAAATTCAATTTTTTCCATTTTTGGACTGGACTTTTGTTACCTTTTAACTTGCAACAGAAGTAAAAGCTGATATTAGTAGATATTTGACGTGGAATTATAAATTTTGTCGAGATATGAATCAAACATATGATTTTTTTATAATATATATATATTTTTAATTTTAGCTTTTTAAAAATACATAACACTTAATAGTTTTTTATTTTTATTTTTAGACCCTAAATTAATGGTTTTAATTATAACACATAAAGGGCCATGATATGGTTAGACTTTATAACAAAAGAATAAAGTTAGCCCTTAGTTCATAATGTGTTTACGTTTTACAGCAATATCAAAGTTTTAAATATTACCCCTTGGTTCCTAATTTTTTTTCACTTATTTATTAATTAAAAACTGATTATTTTAGATCAGCATCACCCATATTATATAACTCACATTTAGATCCGCAGTGGCAAAAAGCATTTTTCGGATTTTTACGACCTCGGGCAGTAAGCAAATCAGGGGTGGCCGAATATGCGCACTGGCATAATACAACACCGGCACACCGTACCCTCCGTCCGCGGTCTGACCGTGACGGTCATTAGCTACCGTACTCCGAACAGAAAACCCAGACAAGGGGTGGATAAATTCTTTACGATAATGCGGATAGTCTGTTTAGCGCCCGCGCGGCATACCTTGGGGATGACTGATACTCAAGCGCACAAACACGTTTTTTCGTCAATGAAAAGCAACTTTTGTTTCGCACAGGTAATAACATTGGCAATCTATCCAGATCAGTGGCGCCACCATGTTTATACTTAAAACAGTGTCCAAAATCAGTATGTATCCATAATTTTTAGCAAAACATTTTATAAAAAATACTTGAAAATCGTGTATGAAACTGACACCTTCAAAATTTAAACTTCAATAAAAATTTGGTTACAGATTCATACACGGTTTTCTACTATTTTGTTTTTAAATCAAATGTTGTTTTTTTTTAATTATAGATACATAATGATTTAGGACACTGGTTTGAGTTTAAACACAGTGGCGCTGATTCAAAATTCAGTTTTTAATTCATTAATAAGTGAACAAACTTGAGGTGAATAGGGTGCTGGGGTCAAATATTTAAAACTTTGATGTTTGTGTAAAATGCAAACCAATTATAAAATAAGGGCTAACTTTATTCTTTTGTTATGAAGTCTACATATATCATGGCCAACTTTGCAAAATTCAATTTTAAAGTTAAAAACATCAATTTATGGATTAAAAGTATAAAATAACTATTAAGTATGATATATTTTTAAAAAGCTCTCATCAACTTAAATGAAATAAATAAGAAATATACAGGGTTTTCCATAAGAAAATTCATATGTTTGGTTTATATCTCGAAAAATATAATGTTTTAAAAAAATATATCTGCACTACTGAATCCTATGTAAAAATATTTATTAATATCAGTTTTTACTTTTGTTGTAAGTTAGAATACAACTGAAATACGATGAAGCTCCAAAAATTCACCCTGTATGTCAGATATGATGTGGGTCATGAAAAATATTTTAGTGTCATCTTTTGTTTCATTAAAAGTTGTAACATTTCGCGAAAACCGCAAGTCTCTATCTCTAATAATAATCCAGATATCCTGTAATTGCAATGAAATCCGGACAGCGTGTACTGTAATAAGGAGCTATCTTTCTTACTTGCTACAAACTCTAAACTATCATACAACAGACAAGATTGTTTTTTGCCCAATGTCCTCCGTCAAAACCTCTGGCCAATTAATTTTTAAAATATTAAATAAAGTACATTATTAAATAATTTAACACAGGTAACTAAAGAATAAATTATTTACTAATTATATGATTTTTAAATAACCTCAGTTACCTACCTACTATGTAATAAATTTCTTTCACAAAACAAAAAATCAAATATAGATCACAACTTATAAAGTAACAATAAGGTCGAAACAATGCAACATCAAATGCACTTTATTGTTTCAGAATTTTATCAATATTTCTGCCTACTTTGTTGTAATCTGAACATGTAATTAAATTGAATGAACAACTTTAAATTATGATTTTGAAATTGCTTTTCACCTGAAAAGGTTTTAAAAAATACTCATGAGAACTAACTTAACTCTGCTTGACTACAGGAAGTACCTAATTAAGTACCAATAAAAAGTGCAAGGAGTAAATTATTGAATTAATATTGTTGAATAAGCATTTGCAAATATTTCGTTTTAATTGCTTTTTACAGTATATTGAAACCCATTGCGTGTTATATTAGTATTACAAAATACAGTAGAATTAACAGATTTCTTATCATATTTCCAAAAATAAACTTTTCACTTTTTTAACATGTTATGGTTAGATTTTGATAAAATTTTCTAAAACAATATTTTCCAAATTATTGTAATTTAATGCATTTTATTTAAATAAATCGTATACAAAAGTATGCAGAAATGTTAATTTATTTTTGGAAACTTGTCGCCATTGACTAAATTAACCTAAAAATATACTTACTACATGATCTTGCTTACTCACCCTAAATTTGGCGAAGTTTCAGTCTACGTTGGCAATTTTTTTTATCAAGATATTTTCTACTACAATATTTCAGCGTTACATAACAGAAGAAGCAATGAAAAAAATGTAAACAAAACACTAACGCAACTACACCAACAACCCTAATTAACCATTTCCGGGCCAATCCGGGCATCCGGGATAAAATCGTGATTGACGGCAGACAACATTGTTGCCGCTAGTTGCAAGTTCCACTTTAAAATATTTAAACAAGAATTTCAAAACCCTAGTATATTTTTAATTGATTTAAATTGAAGTATATCCAATTAAAATACATAAAAGGGGGTCATAAAATCTAACAATATTGTATTATAAAATTTTTAAGTTATTAAATATTTAAACTAAAAATTTGTTTTCCAAAAAATACAACTGGCAACAATGGCTCGTCGCATGTGCGCTCATTGCGCTTGAAGGTAAATTCAGCTGGCTGAAATTGGTTAAATTGGACAGAGCCGCACTCTAATTTTCTAGTCTAAGTTAATAAATATGTAGCTAAATTTAAAAGTGTTATTTCTTATTTAATTTTAAGTCATTAAGTTTACATAGCTCTAAAACTTTCCCAGTTTTGATACAGGATGTAAAAAAATCAGTTTATAGGGTAAAAATTTAAGTCTGCTAAATATCTATTATTAGATATTAATTTAAAAGCTTAACTCTGGTTGGAGCGTTTGAACGTAACGCTTTGCAATTTATTAAGGCGCTTGTAAAGCTTTGCCTTGATTAGTATTATTGGTTCATGTGGCGTCTCAGTGGGCACCACAGTCAATATTATTGTGAAAAAAGTACCTCACTGACTTTTTATGATATTTTAATTTTTTTTCTGATTAAGCATTTAATACTCTAACTTTTTAGTCCCTTGTATTTTCTTCGTATCTACTAAAACCAAAAAGTTAAACTGTTAATGGCTTAATAAGAAAAAAAATTTAAACTTCATAAAAAGTCAGTGGCGTACTTTTTCACAATAATATTGTCTGAGGTGCCCACTGACACGCCATTTGACCCAGTAATACTAATCTAGGTCAAGCTTTACAAGTGCCTTATTAAATTAAAAAAGTACCCCAAATTTTTTTCTAATCGGTTAAACGGCTCCTAAGATATTTAAAAGATACCGACTTTTTTGGAAAACTTTAACGTCCCGTATCGTAGAATGGAAGCAAGTCTGAACATATGTTTATAGGAACATTTTTTAATAAAAAGACATAAGAAAGCACCCCCCCATAAGTTTCCCAGCAAACACTATTTGCCGGCAATGTACATTTTTCATATTGGCATTGATGGTAAAGCATTGGCAATTGGTGGCAATATTATGCCAACATCTTATACGCATTAAAAAGTCAACCCTAAATAAACACTTAATTGCCAATAAATTTTACATGCAGGCGAATAGCATACAAAAATGGCAGCATACCAATCCTGATTAAATTAGGCACGCGTTTTTGTTGCAGGCAAATAAATATTGGATTTTTGAAGGCAAACCTTCAACGCATATTCATACTTTTTAAACCATATTATTAACATTGGTATTTAACTAACATTAAAGCAATTTTTTTGATCTGTTTTATTTATAATGGCAGCTAAACAACATTATTTTATGTTTTTTTACATAATTTAAAGGAAATGGCCTTTTTATAACATTTTATTGTTAAAAATCATACTAATAAAAATTAGTTCAAACAAAATGTTTATTATGTATTTTGGAGCGAATAAAAATAAAATGATGGTAAAATTAGCTACGTTAATTTCGACCGAAGGTGACCGCTTTGTGCATTTGTTTTCTACGTGGTTTTCTAGCTTTTTAATTTCTTTTTTAAAGAAAAGAGTTTTTTAATAGACATAATTAAATGTATTCATTACCTAATAAGTGTGTGTTGTGTGATTAATTCGTGATGGCTAGTCGAGAAGGCAAGATATTCAAGTAGACTGTTAGGAGCTGTAAACATTTTGTTTAAAACTTTATTAAAAGTTTTAAAGACGTGTTAATAATAAATATATATATTTAATAGTTTTTTGACATACCGATAGATGGCGTAATGGACAATAAACTACTACGTTTCTGCAATATCTTCGCTTTTTATCGTCTAAACCGTACCCATTTGACAAAAATAATTTGAGAGCGGTCTGCGGTAGGTGATCTCACTTAGCTTTGAAAGAAATATCTTCGGCTAGTGTAAAAATCTGCATCTCCAAGTTGGACAGTGTTCCGAGAGATGGTACTTTGCATTGCAAGGAAATTGCATGCAGTAAGGAGTTTTTTCCTATTTTAATTTTCAAATAAAATATCGTTTTACATCGTTTTACAGTTACATCATTTTAGCTTTTAAAAAAAAGTATATGCGACAATTTTCGTCAATAAGACGTCAGCTTGCTGCTTGGGAGTATCTGCATTTGCCCACTTTTGTGTCTTTTTGTTATCTTTTTGCCAATAACTTATTAATGATGGATGCCATCATCTTAAACGCATTTTTTGCCAATAATTTATTAATGACGGATGCCATCACTTTATCTGCAACACGTGGCCTAATAACGGCCAATTGCCCACTTTCGCGTCTTTTTGATACCTTTTTGCCAATGCGTTCCGTGTTGGGGTCTAATGTGACAAGTGCCGAGCAAATACCTACTAAAAATTGGAGCCAGCCTCCTGCTAAAGCTGTTTTTACAGTTTGAACGATTTCTTGCATGAAAGTTTTAATGCTACAATTTTTCGATCTGCACAGGCGCACTTTGCAGCAATTTAAAAAAAAGGCGTGTGATCAAAAAGTTGCAACAAGAAAAGATTGCATGCAAGAAAACTTTTAAACTGTAAAAACAGCTTAAGGGGGTCTTTATAGACTAGCCAAAGCAATGTTTATGTCACTGTCAATGGTAATAGTAAGATTGTCAAATTTTAGTTAAAAATCATATTCATTTTCATTCATCATCATTTATGCATTGTGCACAAGAAGAAAATGAACGAATACTATACTACAAGAAAGCTTTCTCAAAACTTTCAAGCTTCCAAATATACTAGAAAGGTATGTTTAGTTATCCTACAGAAAGAACAACATTTTTTTTTGCATAAATTTTGTATCTTATCAAACATAATTGTTTTTTTGTGGCTTTTTCTGGACGCTATCCAACACTTAATTCCTATTATTGAAACAGCTACGAATAATTAAAATTCCGGACAAACATTTTACAAATCTTGACTGCTTTCTAAGAGATTTTGTACTTAAATAAGGAAAACATCCGTGACCACGACAATAATATCTACGTTGGTCGACCTCTATAAAGGAAACATTTTTCCCCAACAAGTTAGGATGCAAAACAGTCCTCTTTTTATTACCAAAAATTAAGGTTCATGTTTAAATTTCAACTTTAATAATTATGGATATCTTAAGAACAAAACGTTTCGGCCAAAAAATTCTTTCAGATTTGTAATCAGCGCCCCAAAAGACCACCGTATATACAAAATTTCGTCAAAAATCGGAGTTGCCGCAACTTTCTAGAAAATTACCCAAAAAAGTTCTAAAAAGCAAAAAAAAGAATAGGTCTTTAACTAATCAAAAGTACTTTTCATACATATAATTTGTTGAATTCCAATAGCTCGTTAAAAAGACATTGGGGTGCAAGTGCACCAACTTGCACCCCTTTCCGGCGCGGTGTCTATGCTAATGTTCTATTATGACATTATTAACTGTTATTTAAAAGGTATCCGTTTCCTAAAATAAAAACATGTAAACACTGGCCAAGATAAAATTTGCAAATTACTATATTTAAAAACTGGGACAATGGGACCCACACCAAATTTATAACAGATGCTAGTGGACTTAAGAGAAAAAATTTCAAAATGATTTTTTTAGCAAAGTATTTCTCTTAAGTCCACTAGCATCTGGTATAAATTAGGTGTGGGTCCCATGTGCTCAGTTTCTGGATATAGTAATTTCAAAATTATATTTACAACAATGCATGTAAACTCGTATACTGCTTGAGCAAAGCATTTGTGGTACATCGGCGAGTAATAGAATAACAAAACAAGCACTATTAGTCAAGCATGTTTACATGCCGGGATTAAGTTAGATTGTCTCTTTTCCGCACATTGCCTATGTGTTATGTTATTTAGCTTAACCTGTATACAAAATAAGGATTTGATAACCCTATTATTGTAGGCCAGGGATTGCGAACCTCTTCGTATCAACGTGCCATTTTTGTACAAAAATGTAAAACGAGGTGCCAAGCATGGCATGAAATACTTTTAAGTCAGTAAGTAAAAATTGAAGAGCAATAAAAAACAAGGTACTCAACTTAGAACATTCAAATAATGTCCTAGGCGTCCCGTGAAGCCATAAAATATTAAAAATAAATAAATCTTAGTCTAATATGCCATCTTTTTACCGAAGTATTTGCCAAGTATCACGATTGATTGCGTGCTAAGGTATGTACATACACTAAAGTGCTTTACACTCTGCTCCCTATATTATCAGATCCATTGGTATTACAAAAAAAATGCTTAGAATTAAAATTTTCTTACACGTTATCATAGGGGATTTTTAGGAGAGTAATTTTTGTACCAAAATAAAGGATATGTACAGATATTCATCTTATTCCGTGAGATTCCGAGATGAAAGTCTAAGTTAATTGGGCTATGTTTAATTTTTACTAAAAAAACAAACATCAACACACTCGTGTGCCCTAAATTTTACCTCTCGTGCCATTTGTAGCACGCGTACCGTCGGTTCACCATCCCTGTTGTAGGGTATTTATGGGAGAACAAAATAAACCATTTTTGTATATGATGTGGCAGTTGTAGCAAATACGCTGTAATTAATGCTATTTTTCGGTTGCACTTCATAAAACAATGCAAATATCTCGATAACGGGTGCTCGGAGTGATTCTTACCATGCCTTTTTTGTGTAGAAAGTGTAGGAGAGTTTACCGATATACTTAAATGGTACAGACAGGGTACTTTCTATTACATTTAAGAGAAAACAATCTAAAAGAGATAGAGCAGAAGTTTCACTTCTGAAGCTTTCTATTCTCTTATGTTCGAAAATCAGGCCCCTGATAGCGAAAGTTACATGTCGTTTGGCACCGGACCAATCAGAAAATTGGTCGATGCCTATGTCGAGTTTCTATTGGTCGATTGGACTACTTTTGCTGTCTGGTGGTCAGGGTAAGTACTAAAATTTCAGGGTACGCTGAAATCTCACTTGTGACCTTCTATGGGATGTGTATTCTTTGGGGAGGTCAAAATTTGCTGTTTAAAAGAGAATATTGAGGTACGATTATTTTATTATTTCAACTCTGAGCAAAAGGTTTATTTATGGAGACCTGGTTTATTACTACCATAAAAAAGTATAGCATAACGCATCTAGGTATTTTGTGTTAATACGAAGCATATTGGGTCTTGAATTCTTATTGTTGACAAAATGGTGAACAAACATAAAACTCCTATCACATCGCTTGTTTTTTCGAAAGGAAAATGCACATTGCCGTTAAAAATAAAAAAATGGCAAAATCAAATTATGAAACTTTACATATGGAGGGTGGAGGGTAGGAGTACCATCTTTTATGGCGGACACGTTAAAAAAGTGTCCATCGGAAGAAAGCAAATTTAGGTGGCGCCTCGGTAGCAAGTGGAAAGATTTTAGTATTTTCTTCTTTTTCATTTTGTATTTATCTTTTCTTTTTTATTTTATATCCTACTCTAATAATTCATGGCGCTATTGTTAAAACTTTTCCACTTGCTACTGTGGCGCCACCTTAAGTTGCTCCTTTCCGATGGACACTTTTTAATACATTCAGGTGGTACTTCTCCCCTCTACTCTCCATAACTTTAAATAATAGTTGTTTAGGTTTTCCCAGAACTGTACGCAGGAGGGGGGCATGCTCTCCCCAGGAGTCTTATTTTTGAATAGATCATTAATCGTCAAATGATGTATTACCCCCAAAAACAAAATAAATAATGATGTTTTGTGAGTTAAGACTTTTTTTGCTTTTAAATTCCTATATTCGTCTTTTTGTAAAATGTGTTGCTTCACCCTTTCCCAAATCATTTTCTTCTGGTTGGTTTCGTAGGTGAAAACCCTTTTTTTTGCACTCTTGCCGCAGAGGGAGGTCCCACCACATACTTTTCTGCGTACGGCCCTGAGTTATTCTTTACGTCATAAGAAAAACAAAATATTTTTTTATTTTATGCCAAGGGCCAAAAACTACAAGATAAGGAAATTATTTTTACAAAGATACAGACAAGCAACAAAAAAATAAAATTTTGATTAGGCCATTTTGTTGTCTTAAATATTTTAGAAAAATATAACAGATGGAACTGCAACTCTTGGCTGTAGGGTAAGGGGCAACAATACCTCTGGGGTAATAGAATACTCCCCAAGAGAAAATTCTTTCCTCCGTTTTTAAAATACCTACTTTTAAATGTAGTGGAAAAAGGCAAACCAAAGAGAAATTTTAAACACTTTCTTTTTACTCCCTAATTCGAATATCAAGCCCCTGATTTTTGGAAAAGGACACACTTTGTATACAGGCTGTTAGGCTAAATAATGAGTCCTTACGGTATTTATAACCTATTATTTGTATTATGTCAGGCAGGTCATTCACCAATGATACATCAAACATTCCAACATGGAACATGCAACATAGGGTCCATATCGCGCATACACATTAACCGCATAGTCTTTTAAAATATTATCTACAATCTGTAGCCTCGTACACCATACTCGAATAATGCATGTGTTGCGCGACATCGGCTGCGTGCGATATTGTGCCCAAGTCTTGTCGCAATATTTGTTGCTTGTTTGAGGGAGATAAATAAATATTTTAATTGTCACGTCAATTGCAGTTGCAATTGGAAATGGTATACGTAATCTGTCGACATGTGGTATTTACTGCAAAACAGGCACTGCAAGTTGCTTGTTTGATGTATCACTGGTGGATACCTCATTATGACGATGTGTGTCACACATTATCTCCAGTTAAATATTAGGACATTCACCATCCTGTTACGAAATGCATTGGCAAAAAAGAGATTTGGGCATTATTGAAAAAATAGGCCATAAAACAACTAAATATGCAGGGAGCTCTGAGTAATCAGAGGACCAAAAGAAAAAACATTTAAATTGGTGCGGTACAACTCTCCAGTGGCGGCGCCAGCGGTGGGCGCAGTTGGGTGAGCGCCCAACCTTAATATAGCTTTCGCCCAAACTGCTAATTAAGCAAGAGGCAAAGAAACGCCAAAAGTTCATTAAAAAAACATTCCATTCTCATTCACCATTTATTTAAATTCATATTTAAAAGTATTCCGAAAATGATCATAATCATAAGTCTTGAATAAATGATCTATACACGGTAGCAATATTACATATTAGCATTATGTTCCGCCTCCAGGAGATCGCTATGTTATTAGAAACAGATTTTAGTATAAAATTCAATAAAATATCCTATCTAAATGTTTAAAAAATTCCGATTTTTTCCCATCAGTTATAAGTATACGAAATTTTCACATATTTGGATTTTTCTGTGAACGTCATGCCGTGTAGCTTTACATTCAAAAAATTGATCGTACACATAAAATTTTGGTCATCATCAGGCTTTATTTCTATTAATCACCCCTCTGCTGGAAAAATCGTTAAGAAATCGATTTTCCTCAGTGTGAAATTGGGTTTTTAACCATTTTTAGTCCAACAATTAATACCTAACATCCTAAACTAATAGGGATGTGCAAATTTTCGTGAACCACAGTTTAAAATAATTGATTTTTTACCCGACTTACAGCAAAATGGCGCTAGCTTGAAGGGGTTTTTGTTTTCAGCTTATAGAACCTTAAAAACATGCTTCTAAAATATTTTTTATGGAATTCTGAGACTCCCTGTATCTATTTAATTTAATATTGCACATGCACATTTTGCTGCCCACCTTCCAAATTTTTCTGCCGGGTATCGTCCACCTTAAAAAAAGCTGGCGCCGCCACTGCAACTCTCCAACGAACTTGATAAAAAAAAATATAGAGATTGTCATATTTGGATTATGTTCTTAATAAGAACTTTTATTATTATTACTATTATATCTACTATCAACAGAAAATTAAAAACACTCCAATGAAGTCTTCAAATTGATAAGGTATATGCTTGTTCTCTCGAGTGTACGATCGTCCGAATCGTGTGGCGCAAGCATAATTCCCACCCCATGTATCACCCCCAAAACGTCGATACGTGCCCGCCTCCAGGAGATCGCGCCGTCGCTTAGCCGCCCCAAAATCTGCCGCCTTCATCAGCAACCACTAATCAATATCACGTTCTATGATGTTCTGTAATCGGTGCGAGGAGCTTTAACGTCGTGTGCGACGACCTTTTCGAACGCCTGCAGTGTATCGGGTTCGAGTGTGCATGAGACGATTTCCTGCGGGTGCCGTGCCCCCAGCTGCACCAGGACATCATGCAGCCTCCTCCGAGGAAGGTGGGCATGCCCCTTTTTTATTTGCTTCAAAACTTAGTTTTAAAACTGACCTAATAAACAAATCTTTATTATTATCACTGGTTATAACATTCTTAATTTCTATTATTTTAAATAATTTAAAACATTCCTCCTCTTGCCACACATAAAAAAACGTTAGTGCCATATTACTATGCAATGTACAGGTTAGCAGGATTCTGTTACCCCAGTTTCCGGTTAGCCTCTATTGTATAAAGTAAGAAGTTATGTCATCATTCTGTAAATTGACATATATAGCACATATGAGGGGCATAGTTTCAAAGTGTACAATATCCATTTATACTTTTTAATACAGCAGTAAAATTAATGTCCTAATAGTTATTTTTGTGTATTTTTTATTTTATGATTACAATTTATGGCTTGATAATGCCTCAAAAGAGAGGCAAAACGTCGCAAAAATAATGTTTTTGATATTTTACATTTTTTGGTCTTTTATTGAAAACGTTTTTTCAAGTTTATATTTAATGACCGGGAACTAATATTATTTAAGAATGCATAAATTACTTAAAATAAGACAACTAATATTGGTTTTTAAAGATAGAAGTCGCTGAGTGGTCTGATTTCTTTATTTCATTTTGCACGTAGTAATAAGTTATTAATTACATTTTTTATATATCATATTTTTGGATTTTAAGAAACTGACCGATACAGTGCCCTAATTGTAAAAACTGTAATTACAGGAACAAACTATGCTTGCAGATTTATTTTTAAATATTAAATTGCTTCCATGAAAAATAACAAAAAATCTTGGAGAAAAACTATGTTTTTAAACTTTTGGCGAACACAAAATTAAGATTTTCTCTTCGGGAATCGTATTTTTAATAGGCTATTTTTCTAAAAATCAAGAATGACTTTTTTAAAAAATTAAAATGTTTTATCCATGCGTCTTCTTGTAATCCATGTACAGTCTGTATAACACAAATTCTGAATTTGTATTTTTTTACTTATTTATAAAAATTGATTTGGGGCTATATTAGTGGCGCAACTAACCAGCCTTTTTTTTGGGGGCCGGGGAGGGGATGGTTAAATCGCAGTTTATAATATACAGGGTGGGCCAAATTAACCTTGCACACTTTTTTATTTTTACAGGGCTAATAGGTAGATATGTTTTGTCTAGGTTTATCCATTTTGGTTGAATATATTTAGTCAGGACCGAACTTACGGGACTTTTTCCAAAATGATACATTTAACCTCGTTGCAAAAGATATTGTGGATTTAGCTACAATTGAGCTAATACGTTTTTCTTGTAGACAAACTATGGAAAATGATTCAGTAAAAGCGAATCTGTCAATAATTTAAGAATACAGAATTAAGATTATTCTTGATAAATGATGCGCACCAAAAATCATGCATTTCTTTCGATTTTAACAGGGAACTTTTTTTAGTGTGCTTTGAAAATTAAAAATGTGAGGTTACTATGGTTCCGGGTTGTGCTGACATAACTTAACAGTAAATTATTAATTAAAATTAAAAGTTTTAGCCTAATTGTAGATAAATTCGATTCATTTTGCAACGAAGTTAAACGCATAATTTTGGAAAAAGTCCCGTAAGTCCGGTCCTGACTAAATCTATTCGACCATAATTAACAAACTTAGAGAAAACATGTCTTTCTATAAGCCCTGTAAAAATAAAGAAGATAGGCGTAACAAATAAAAAGTTATCATTAGTTAAAAAGTGTGCAAGTTAAATTTGACCCACACTGTATGTGTGCGGAAAATACTTATACGTCTTAAAAACTCTTTAACTTTATGAGGAGGGGGGTAATCGGCATCTTGAGGGGTTAAGCCCCTGGGATATGTCCAATAAAAATTTAACAAAACGTAACTTTTTGACTCTAAATCAAAACCATTTTAGGTGTTTAAGCTTATAGGTATCAGTAAATAATCCAGCAGAGTAATGCGTATTTTTTAAAAGTTAATCCTCTAATGTTGAAAATGTAATCGTTCGTTGACATCTTTTAAATAATATAAATTATTATCACTTCATACTAGTCAGGATCCGACTAGGCCCATTTATATTTCGATATCTATAAATTATTTTTCAGGCCAGCCGCGAGTTACTGCATTATTTTGTATGTGGCTTGTTCTGTTTGATTAAAAAAATAGTTTTATTCAATTATATTTAATTTGGTTTCAAAAATATTAAAACAGAAAACATACTACGACCGCCAAAGATTTGGACACATATGAATTAAATATTCAAAACTTTTTCGACAATCACTTCCGTTTATCGAGTAACTTTAAAGTCAATATTAACCCCGGCTCATGGGCGTTGGTTGGGGAAATAACTGAATTAAAATATCAAAAAGTGGGGTAAGTTAGCTTGATATCTAAAAAAGTGAATTCAAAAATGTGTTTAGAATTTAATTGTTGGCAGATGTGCAAAATTCGAACTAAAAAAATGTTTTTAATTTAAAAAAAATATATTTTTTTTGTCAATTAACGAATCATAGGTGATAATTGATTTGATTTATCATGATTTTTTATTTTGTATTTTTAACAAGAAAATGTAAAAATAGATTTGGCAAGTAGTCTTTGTACACCTGTTTTTCTAAAGCTGCGTTCAGACTTGCAAGAATTCGCCGCGCCGAATACCGCGCCACTTAGCCCTACAAAGCGCGGACGTGGACGGAATTCACGTTGTTTTAAGGGCTTGGCAAATGATTCCGGGGTGATTCAGAGCTTGTTAGTTTTTGCATCGAATGAGCGCGGAAATAGGTTGGTCTGTTTGGACCTATGGACGCGGCTTAAGAGCTATATTTTAATTTAAAAATCAAACAAGATAGATTCAGTGATGCAAACCTTTTTGTATGAACGGGCTATTTTTGTACAAAAATGTAAAATGATGTCGTTGCCGTTCCATAAATAATTTCTTGGAGAAAAAAAATTTGAAGAGCAAAAGCCACTTTCTTTTAATTTGAAATACAGAAGATAGCACATAGCCTGCTGTTCAATTTTCAGGTAATCCAAATTTTCAAGAGCAAAAAAATCTTCAACTATTTCACTTTACTTCAACTCATACTAAAGAAAGAAAAAACATTAC
The DNA here is from genome assembly GCA_014170235.1 of Listronotus bonariensis. Classification (NCBI taxonomy): domain Eukaryota; kingdom Metazoa; phylum Arthropoda; class Insecta; order Coleoptera; family Curculionidae; genus Listronotus; species Listronotus bonariensis. Next base: position 74,763 of record JACEGR010001805.1, on the reverse strand, counting down.
AACATGCTCGCATGCCCAAATTTTACTTTGCGTGCCAACTTGGGCACGTGTACCAATGGTTCGCCATCACTGAGATAGATCATTTTATTAATACGTTTTACATTTATATTAAAGCCTACTTATATTATAAATATATTTAGTATAAAATGTGCAATATCATTTTTGTATCAGTAATGCCTAGTTTTACAATTGCCAGTTCAGTTATGGTTCAGTTGAACTCAACTGGAACATGAACATATCCATTTAAAATATATTGCTGTTACTTTTGGGATTTATTTGACAGCAATATATTTTAAATGGACAGGTTTAAATACCAGTCTAGTTCAACTGAAGCACAGCTTAAGCAGCTGTCTATAAAACTGGGCATAAGAGTTTAAATTATTGGGTGCGTGACTCAACTTTAATTAAAATTTAAAAAGAGAACTGCTTTAGAAAACTGTTAATGGTTAATATTGGTCTTTTCTGCCATGGCTTAATATATTTTGATTGTCATGTATTGATGCAGCTTTTAGAAAAATCAGGTGTACACACTTAGAGTACTTGCCACATCTAGCTTTTTTAATTTTGTAGCTTTAAATGTGAAAGAAAGTAAAAAAATCATGATAATTCAAATCAGTTCGTCACTTTATAGTTAAAAAACCTATTAAAAAAAAAAAATAAATAGGATTCGTAAATTGACAGATTTTTTTCTATTTTTTTTTTTGGTAAAAATGTCTTTTTCATTTTGTTATTTTAATTTTTATTTCAAGATTTGCACATCGGCCTAAAATTAACAAAAAAAAAAAATAGATCTCGAGCCAACTAACCACACTTTTTGATATAATCATTTAATTTTTAATAATTATCTCCCCAACCGACGCCCATGAGCCAGACAACATTATTAAACTTTAGATACCAAAAAAATTTTTTAATAATTTTAATTTTTTTTTCATATGTGTCCAACTCTTCGGCGGTCACTGTATAATAGAAGGCTTTTTTTTATTTATATTTTGCCACCCACTTTTGACTATTATCAAGAAGGGTTAGAAAAAACGTCTTCTTAAAAAGTTTTATACTCTTTCATCTACTTATCTTCTGAGATAGAGATAAACATCAAAAACTCAAGAAAAATGTAGAGGTACACTTTTTTTAAATGAAACACCCTGTATAATATGTCACTATTAAAAAGGTATTTTAAAAAGCTTTACAAAGATACCACATTTGATATATCTATCATTAATAGTTTCGGAAATATAAGCATTCAAAACTGATAATAGCAGATTAAATTTCCACTCGTATCTCCATTTTTTAAATTTAAGTGGTCAAGGGGTCATATTTCGAAAACTGTTAAAGATAAACATATTAAATGTGGTATTTTTGTGAAGGTTTCTAAAATACCTTTTAGTGATGTTAAAATATACAGGGTGTTTTAAAACAGTGTACCTCATCATTTTCCTTAATTTTTTGATATTCATTTGTTTACTTTGTTATACTTAAAACATAATAGATAAAATTTATGAAACTTTCATACAGAAAGTTTTTTCCAGCCTTTTTGTTGTCATTGTAAATGAGTGTCAAAATATAAACGAACGATACCCTGTACAAATCCTTAGTATATTACACACAAAAATTTATTATCCATATCCCTTGCAGCAACTAGATAGCCCCTAGAGTCACTGAAATGGGTTATTTTGTGGGAGTGGCGATTGTGTAAAGACCTTTTTTTCTCCTCCTCCCCGCCCCCACATCCTTTTTGTGTACGGCCCTGTGACTTCTTAGAATATTACTAAAGGTTGGCTTAATAAAGTAAAAAATAATATGAGAATCCGTGTCTAAATTTTATTTTCTATTTTTGACATAACTATAAATCTTTTAAAGAGTAAACTAATATTAAAATCTAAATTTCATCATATAATTGTTATCTAAGCTTTTACCTACTCGAGATAATTTTATTGTTTATCAATAATTAATTATCAACCAAAGTCGGTTTACGAAATACGTTATATTTATTTTTTAGTACAAATTTAAAAATATCCGTTTAAAGTGCTTCTATTGTATCAAGATAGTGTATAATAAACACAAAATATGAGCCAGCAGGTACAAAGTTATGAAGTTAGGTTTGATGTAACAATTCGTTTTAATTTATTTCATACTTCTTAGCACCAATCACACTTAGTTAAGTTTTATTATTTTAAAACTTTTTACAAAGCTACTGCTTACCTAGTTTTTGCAATTCATTGTTTATTACTTAAAAATCTAATAAATTTTCTAAATTCTAATGTTGCGTCCAGACTTGCAACAATTCGCCAAACATCCGTCCGGCAAATCATTCGCCAAGCCCATGAAATTCCGTCCTCCTCCACGTCCGCGCTATGTGGCCGGGTGTGCATCCTGGAGCCGTGCGGCAAATTGTTGCATGTCTGGACGCGGCTTAACAATATGAAAGTAATTAAATTAAACAACTTTAAGAATACTACAATTGGGCTAAATTTTTGGATACCAAGCTTATTTTTCGCATACTTGCTACTCCTACTGAAAGACCTAAATCTAGCTTACGTATATTTTTTATAACTATCGTTGACGACCATGCATAAGTTAAAATAATTATTGTTTTCTGTTAAAAGATAAATAATCGTGGTATAAAAATCTAATCAAAATGTTTTTAGGGTAAAACATCAACAAAATGTATTTGTTTATTCGTAAAATATTAACATCCTTAACCCTCATTGGCGTAATTAAATAATTAATATAAATGGTCGTATATAAGGGGGGTTTAATCCCCGTCACGTCAAGATATTTATTGAGGAGGAACGTTTTTTACAAAAAATAAACGGCTGCCCTTTTAACCCCTTAACCACCCCAAAATTTCTTAAGTAAGAAGGGAGGTCGAGTGATACATTCAGCACCTGACGAATACTTTATGACCCTAGAATAAACTGGGATGCTTCGAGCATTTTAGGAAAGGAAACTTGTTCTTAAAAACGCAAAATCAAAGAAAGTGCGTATATATTATTAAATAAAGATAATTGTGTAGCATCAATTTTAGTTAATATAAATAATACTTGGTTGCCTTTGCTTGATACCGAAGTATCTTCAGGAAGACTAAAAATTAACTAACTATTCACCTTTTTGTAAAATAAACAATAAATACACCAGCGACCAGTTATCTATGTCACTATGACACTATAACCAAACAAACATATTTTGACATTTAATATCAAAGATTTCAGAATATCCTAAAAAAGATAAAAATTTTAAAAACCTTAAAAATAGTAAATTTTTATTTTTATTATTTTTATTCCATTTATCTTGACAACGGTGGCAGATTTGCCACCGAAACGTCGAATTTTAATTATCTTTTTACTTGTTTAAATTTTTTGGTTTTTTAGTACTTTTAATTTTATTTTTGGCATGTACCCAAATAAGGATATCTAGCTTTATTAGTTTAGAAAATATGGACACTGGTATTTAAGTAATATTTAAAGTACCGCCATTTTGTAGCAGGTAAAGGTATTGACTTCATATTCTAGGATTATTAAGTACTCGTCAGGAGGTTTAAAATGATGTATCACTCGATACCCCTTCTCATTTAAGAATTTGGGGCGGTGACCCCGGTGGTTAAGGGGGTTAATCTTTGAAAATGTCTTGACGTGTTTCGGCGATTTTCTCAAATCTGTCTCTTTTCACAGATAACTTAAGTGGTAAGTTTTTAAATGAACACCCTATATAGGTCCAAGCTGTAAGCAAACTTAGTACTGTATGTATAATAAAAATTAAATCTACTATTTTTCAGATTTATTAAATGTAAAATCTTTTAAAGCTCTGTTGCTTTACTGCCTATAAAGCTTTTGAGGTGGCTGAACGTATACGAGTTTTTACCCTCTAGGAGACGTAACTAGTTCAAACAGAAGCTAATGATATTTTATACGCTTCTGGGAGACATAATTTAACCAAGAACATAAAAGTTTATGAGATTTTCTGCGTAAATAATTTAATTTGAGAACTTTAATCTTAATAATTTTTCATTCTCTATTCTTCTTGGATTTGTCCGCACGAATGAATGCGTAAAGAATTCTTTGGAAAAGTATTTTTACACAGGGTTTAGGTATTGTCTAAAAGGTATAATACAGTAGCTGTTTTTTAGGAGCGATGCTATATCTTTACAATCTATGTATTTTGGTCAATTAAGTTAGTTAACTACATTGACATAAGATTAATGTTTTATTTAATTATGTACAGGATGTCCGGGGTTCATTGCAATTGCAGGCAGGATATCTTTGGTATTATTAGAGATATTATAGATGTGCAGCTTTCAAGTGCTACTTTTTAATGAAATGAAAGATGACAACTTAAAGATTTTTCATGGCTTTCTTCGTCCTTAAGATACAGGGCCAAAATTCAGTTTTTTATGCTATTTTTGGAACCCCTCCTATTTCATTGTCTTGTAATTTACAACAAAAGTAAAAACTGACATAAGTTAATATTTTTATTTACAACGTAATAGTGTAAATATATTTTTTTTTTAATTAATTATTTTTAAAAATATGAACAAACATAATTTTTTTATGAACCCCTGTATACAATTAAAAAAAAATATGGAGGATAAGAGCTTTTCAAAAATAAGCAAGGTATTACAGAATGTTGTTAAGAAAATTCTAGAGCAAATTCTACTATTGTAAATATAAAAAAGTGTATATAAACATGGTTCTAAAAACACTCGCTTTTCTCGAAAACTAATTAATATACAAAAAGTTTGGATGCTAAATATGATGTATTTTTACTTATTTAATTCAAACTTTTTCAAAGGCCAGGCGTACTTTCTTTTGTCAGGAATATTCGTTGAGGTAGGTACCGCTTAAGACGCCACTGCATTCATTAAATTTAATCAAAATTGACCTTAATAAGCTTTTAATTTAACATATACCACTGCAAAATTCTATTAAAATCGGATTACCCTGTATCTGAGAAACCAGAGCCGGATGAATATCTTGGTTTTTATCTAAGTGAAGAATGAATTTTAAGCCCTTTGATCATAGTTTATAAACAAAAATAATATTCTAAGAAAAGTTGAAGACCAAAAAAGGTAAGTACTCGCCTTAATATTTTCGCTCTTTTTCTTTACTTTGAGCCCCTCCCCATGTATAACTCGGACCAAACTGAAGAACAAAAAAGCTTCACCGTACAAATTCCACACTTTTTTCACTTTGGGCCTCTTCCACACACAACAATTTAAGAACACCATACCCTTTCCTTTCTTTTCACCTTAATTTTGCGCCAGACCCAACCTGGCGCTGAAGCGGTCGCTTCACGACTTCACACTTGATTCGGCTCTGTGGGAAACAATGCATTTCCGGACACCTGTTTATATAATTTTCATATTTTCTGATATAGAATCTACCCTTAAATTTTCTTAACAATATTCCGTAACACCGTTATTCCTTGAAATATCGCATAGTGAGTAATGATATAGACTATAACCAAAAATATAGTTCACTTATAGTTAATTAAAAACTGAATATTTTTTTATCAGCGCCTTTGTTTTTACTCAGAACTGTCCAATATTAGTATGTAGGTACCCATCATTTTTAGAAAAACCTAAAAATATTAAAAAACCAGTTAGTTACAAAATTTTTTATCGATGTTTAAATTTTGAAGGTATCGGTAAAAAATCGCTGTGCATCTAGGATGCAAATTATGAACTAATTTTAATTTATATGTTTATAAAATATTTTATTCTCTAGTTAATGGTACTCTACTTGTTCTCCTTTTATACGCTTGCCAAAACATTAAGGTCCATCAGTGTCGTAGCTAGGGCAGCAGCGGCCCTGGGGCAAAATAGGATAGTAGGTCCCCTAAAAATTTGAAGAGCAAAAAAAGATCCCCAGGATGTTTTATTTTTACCTCTTCATACTAACCGACACACCAAAAAATATTTTGAAGAGCAAAAAAACAAAAAAGCTCCTTACCTTCATTTTCCATCGAATTCAGTTTCTGTACCGGCTATAGCCTCATAGTAGCTAAGCCACTGAGGATGCACACTAGCGCTCAGAGTCTCAGTACGCTTCGGTACGATCATTATTTTATATGCCTTTTAAATGAATAATTGACCGTACGGTGAGCGTACCGAGACTAGAGCGCCTAGTGTGCATTGATCTTTAATCTTCTTAACTTTTATTGAGGCGTGGAATAATTTTTTGCGCGTGGTTTTGTAGAGATTTTTGTTCCAAATATTATTTAAGATAAGCTTTAATTCTGTCGTATCGTATAAAGTATTCCAGCAGAATATACATTTTACCATTTTCTACAATTGGCGGTTAGTGTCATGTGTTTATAAAAAATTAGAACGTGCATATAAAAATATTTAACTTAATATTTAAAAAGTTCTAAGAGAAGAGAGAGAGAAGATCATAAGACTTAAAAGTTAAAAATTGAATTATTTAATATGTAAAAAAATGCTTTTAAAGGACCAACTGTTCTAAAAAATAGGTTAACAAATAATAAACAATTAAATAAATAATTATGCCATGTTTTACAAAAACCGTAAAAATATAACATTTTAAAATAATTAAGAATGATTGCTTATTGTTTGATTTAAAAAATAGTATAGTTTATCCAACAATATGTAGTTACACCATGCATGATACCCAAACAGAAATTTAATTTCCGGACACAGTACATTGAATATGACATATCGGGCAGATTTTTCCTACAAAAGCATAGAAAACAAAAGAAAAACACTTTTTACAACACCCTTTTTTTAAATTCAAAAGGAAATTAAAATTATGTCTCTTGCTGTTATGAAATTAAAATTTATATTTTAGATTTTTGTTCGAGTAATGTCTGTGTTATATTTGTAACAATTAGGTTATTTAACTTTCTTAATTATTTTGCCATAAAGTACCCTTTATTTGCTTCTGCCATACCTTCCGTAGTATCCGCTTATTAAAAACCTGAATATGCCCCAAATTAATAACTCCACGGTTTAATTTCTTAAATGTCCAAGAATAAAAAAATAAATTAAAAATTAGTTTATTTACAATACTTTTTAAGCCTTATTGGATTTAGAAATAAGGATATCTTGAAGAAAGTAATTAATTAAAAATAAAATGGCTCTGTATTCAGTATAGTCCATTAGGTGTGCAACAAATGTCAACCTTTTTTATTATTTCTCAAAGAATATTCCTTAGAAATGTTTGTGCCTATTCTTAAACTATACAACATTACAACAAAAATAGGGTTGCGGATTTTTATATTTAACAATATTACGTTTTAAAAATTTAGGAATTTGTAGTCATTCCAGAATTATCTAAAAAAAAACGAGATTAGACATAATAGTTTTTTTAGTTTATGTAAAGAGATATAAAAAAATGCCACTTTCACATTGCCACTTTTTTCGTTCTATAAAATGATGTTATTAAATTAGAAATCCGACGTTTTGTATTTGAGCCGCCATCATCAACTTTGTTTTTTAATAGGCTGAATATTTGGTTTTAAACTTTATAAACTAATATTTTATTTATAATTCTAACTACATATGAGGTACCCACATTTAATAACTCGCGACAAACTTATAAGTAAAGGTTTAAACGTTACCTATACATGCGTAAGACCAATAAATAGCAGGGGAAGTAAGCTGTGGGTGCTACGCGTTGCCCTCTTTGTAGTAGCAAAGAATTTGTGACAAGGTGCGTTATCATCAGTAGCAAAGAATTTGTAACAGGGTGCGGTATCATCATAGAGATTTGTAATTATTGCCAAAAGAAAACTACAAGTATTCAGATTTTATTATTATTTAGAAATAAGGTAATAATTTTTTTTGAATTTTTAGACATCTTTAAAATTTTGCGTTTTTACTTTTAAAGGAAAAAAGTTATTTTGTTGTATAGCCCTACCTTGCTTATTAAAGTCAATATAATAAAACTGGTGTGCTGCTTGGGTAGCTACAGAACATACCCAGACCAGTGGCTTAAGAAAGTGCATAGCAAAGGAATATTATAAGTCTTACTTTAAAGAGCTATGTATTTTTGACTTAAAACTATGCCTAATTAAAAAGCCCAGGAGAAAGCCAACTAATTAATACCAATAAACGAAAGATTTATTGGGATAAGAATTATTAAAAGTTTCTTTAATTATTTTTCCTAAAACAAAAATAAAATATACAGTGCATTTCAATTAAAACGAGCCACCCCCAATAATTTATTCATTTGTATACTAATAAAAATCCTGAAACACGTCAATTTTTATTTTTAAGGGGACACATTTGTGTGTCAGAATTAACTTGATCTAGGTTATCCCCTCTCTCCACCAACACAAACGTCAAAAAGTTTAAATGGGAAAGGTGGTCAAGTGGTACCTTATCTTAAAGGGTTTTAAATTCTTTCTTTCACAGACTTTAGTTTGTCAAAATCGGTTTGGTAGTTTCCGAGAAAATAAACTTTAAATACCTGGTGTCTTTAGTCCCTGTGACTTTTTTATTTTTAGAATATCAAAAGGAGAATTTGATGCCTAGGTATATCACTTAAATGTGCAATATTTCATGAATTCAGTTGTTTTTTTGTTACTTGCGGTTTAGCCGGAAACGACCTCAACTTTAATATGTAAAATGGGACACCCGGCATATATTTATTTATTTAAATAGGAAACGTCACTACGAGTACAATGACATTTCGTTTACTACTTTTTGACACCTACGCTCTAAATGTTTTTAGTTTTGTATTTTTAATCTAACGTACCATAAATGTAATAAAACTTTAAATTTTGGACCAAGGAGTCACGGCATCACATCTATTTTTCCGTAACCCCTTGGGTCAAAATTTACAGTTTTATCATATTAATGGCACTCTATAATAAAAGTTAAAAATATTTATTGGTTAAATGTCAAAAAGTATCGAAAAGATTATCATAGTACTTGAAATGTCGTCTCCTATGCAAAAAATAAAAATATACAGGGTGTCCCATTTTAAATAATAAGGATGGGGTCGTTTCCGGCTAAACCGGAAGTAACAAAAAACCACTAAATTCATGAAATATTGCACATTTAAGCGATACGTGCCAAATTTTATTTTGATATTCTAAAAAATAAAATAGTTACAGGGGCTAAACACACCAGGTAATTACAGTACATTTTCTCGGAAACCACTGGACCAATTGTAAACAACTAAAGTATGTTGAAGAAAACCCTTTAAGATAAGGTACCACTTGATTCCCATTTCCATTTAAACTTTTTGACGTTTGTGTTGGTGAGATAGGGGATAACCTTGAACAAGTAAATTTTAAGACAAAAATATGTCCCCTTAAAAATAAAAATTGACATGATTCAGGATTTTTTTCAAGTGTACAAATATCATTATTATAGGAGGTTGCTCGTTTTTATTGGAATGCACTGTATTTTGAAGCCTTATTTTACTATGGTGGTTTATTAAGGCCCATAAAAAGGATTTTTAATAATTCTTATATTTAGTTCCATATTTATTTTTTAAAATTTTATTTATATTTTATTTTTATAATAAATAAGCAATCTTTAATCTAAACAAAATTTTGCTTAATTTCCTAAATCATTCGATTTTTTTTTACATTTAACGTAAGGTGGGCCTTATTTGCCACATGTACCTTGTTATTACACTTCATATTTATGCAAAGTTTTAAATTTGCTTAGGTAGGCGGGGCTTTCTGTATCTCGCCTACTTTAAAATATGAATTAAAATATATTGGGAAAATTTCCATGTGCAAGATCACAACCAGGACGACATCCGCTTGAGGTTTCCTAGAGCTCAGCGTCTAATATAAATTCAATATGATGTCGGGTTTAATCTGCTTTAGCGTTTATTACGTTCAATTAGTTGTCGCAATCGAACATAATTTATTACTGTGGCCTTTATTTAGGTTGTTTATGTATTAGAAGCGTGTAAGAAAAGTGTGATCAGTGATCAGTTATTAAAACTAACAATAAAATTATTGTTCGAAGATTAGTGTTAACACTTTTACAGGGGTATTTCAGAATTAGGCCTCGGCTACAATACCAAGTGGAAGCGAAGAAAAAGTGTCTAATCTCTGTACTGATGGCCGGTACTGGCAAACGGCAGGGCTTTTTGCTCACGCATATTTCAGCAGCCTTAAAAAATACAAATTCTTTTATGCTAATATAAAGATCAAAGGCAGCGCTCTCACACTCTCAACTCTCCGCTCGCCGTTTTGCGCATTAACGGTGTGAGTGCTTAAGTGAGAAAAACATTTAATAATCTTTTATCCTAAATGTCCTTACTTTAAAAATACGAGGTGTAAAAATTATATAGGTTTTTAAAATATACTGGGTAAGTATCAAGTACCGCAAGTCTTAAATTTCTTTAAAACCGCTTAGGCTGCATCTTAAAAATTCGGTATCGGGAGGTTGTTGGGCATTAAGAACTTAACAGTGATGTCAGCACCGTTGTCAGATTTCCCAATTTTGTGCTACACGGATATTTTTTGTTTTTTTTTTTAACTTAATGCCCCATTTATTTTTATGCCAAATTTAGTTTACAAGTTTTTTAAAATTTTATTTTTACTAGTTGCTAAGATATGACAACACCTCATTTTCGATATTAAATACAGAAACGCTCAAATATCCCTAGAACCGCTTAAACCGTTGTTTACAAAATTCGGTATTTAGAGGTTTCACAGCAACTAGAATTGCCAAATGATGGGCATTGTTGTCAGATTTTCCAATCAATTCACGTCATATTTTATTATTTTAAATGAAAGGCCTTATTTATTGTGATTGCAGAAAAGTAGGCGTGCCAAATTTAAAAGATTTGAAATTTGCAAAATGCAGTCGTAACCAGTTACCGATGTATGATAAAACCGCATTTTAAATAAAATCTGGCACCCGTGCTGATATCACTGTTCAATTAGACAAACCTCTTAAGCCGATTTTTGTAAGCACAGTTTAGTGGTTTTAAAGATACAACTTATAGGTAAAGAATTTTGCAAATTTTTAAAATCATTGAATTTGACTCGCCTAAAATAACAATATAGGGAAAAATAAAGCATATTTGTTTGTGGTAAATTACTTTATAATAAATACAAACCTAAAATACCTTGAAAGTTGCAATGCCGCGTTGATAAAGGTTCAAACATCTTAATTAAAACTCACCAGAACTTGAGAACCCAATGAAATTACGTACTAATATTTAAACGGCCATATTTTTGTATATATTAAAATACTTTTGGTATCACAATTGATAGCAGTAAACATACAACGAACTAATGTAATGTTGGGTTATTACCAGGGTCACCATGTAATACCAAATATGGTAGAAAACCGTATAGTTTTATTTTTTTTTTGCAGGGAATTATGTGAAATTCCTAAAAACCTTCACTCGGAGCAAGTAAACAAGCTGGTTATGAAAAACCAGCATGAATGTGACCTATTAGAAGATATACGTTCGTTTACAATCAAAAGGTCAGCAATAGAAAAATCGTACTCTGAGGTAAGTTTTAATGTTGACCAAGTAAATGTATTAATTTCTTACATTTACTTTAATTGCATAATTGGTTTTCCAAATAGAAAACTTTCTTATTGTTTATTTTTGAAAAAAATCTTGATAAAAGTCTCTATATAGCCTAGGATATGGTATTTAGTTGATCAGCAGCTATGAAATGGTCAAAATAGTATTTATGTTGTTAATTTATACAGGGTGCTATCTAACTACGGTACGAAACTTTAAAGGTTGGTTTCTTATGTTGTTCGATGAAAAAAGCTCCCATGAACATATGCCCGGAGTTGCTTTATTCTTGAGATACAGTAAAGTTAAAAAAATTTGTATTTTATAAATATCTTGAACATTTTTAGACCGATCTGGTACTTTTGTTTAAAGTAATAAGCCGTCTATTAAGCCTTTACTAGATTAAAATTATTACAGTGAACACCACAGCTATTATTATTAAAAAATAAAACCCGCCACTGACTGTCTTTGAGGTTTAATTTTTTTTGGCCAAGCTTGCATTTGTAGGAAAAAAATCAAAGCCACTGTACCTCATTCGAAAAAAATATGAAATACCGATTTTTTTAGCTTTAAAATTCTTGTATCTCAGAAATGAACTACCAACTCCGGACATATATTAATCGAAACTTTTTTCATAAAATAACATAAGGAATCACCATTTCAAGTTTTGCATTATATTTAAGGAACACCCTGTATAAGTAACAAGGATTGGTATACCGGGTAGTGCGTCACCGAGCGGAACAGGAAATCCCATATAAATTTTAGGAGGTTTATTCTTGGCCTTATGTACATATTACAGAAAAAATGTAAGATACATTTTTAAACAGACCAATCTGACAAACCCTCGTATTTCAAAAAAAAAATTAATAACCGAATCTTGAATTATTCAATTAAATGTAAATGCAACATTACCAATTTTTTTAGGTTCAGGTGATTGAATAATACATAATTTCCTTTCATATACTGTTATTGATTTATTAACACTCTTCCTCATGTCAGTGGCAACATTCATTTTACAGATGCCTGTTTCGTTTTACCTGAACCAAAAATTTGGTATAATTTTGCAAGTACGTAATTGAATATTTAAATATTTGCTAATATTTTATTATTTTTTAAACCTGGCACAATGGTTGTCATACTGGTCTCTCTAAAAGTTATCCTACATTTTTTCTGTGAAATGTACAGGGAAGCCAATAATTAACCTCCTTAAAATTTAAAGAGGATTTCCGATGTTACGCTCGGCGACGCACCACCCGGTATACCATAATCTTAAGAAAAATTACGAAAAACATAATAATTATCACAAAATTTTTATATACAAGCCCTACAATAACCCTAAGCGTTTCATGTGAATTTAAAATAATTTCTCTATTTTAGGCATTACTTAAAATATCATCGGCATATTTAAATAAGAAAATTCCCAATATACCAGACATAAAAGTAGAAGGAGGTGATGAAAAATGGTAAGTATTGCAAACAGTAATTAAATTTATAGCACAATCTGTAGTCGGTTTATCTTACCTACACTTACATTTAGATACCATCCAGTTTATTTAGTGGACAACAAAGTTAAATCAGGATCGCGAGAAACAAATATATAATGGGCATGCAACTAACTCCGTTAAATACTTGCACAATAATGTAAGATGATACAGATTTTTATATTACTTTAAAGCGCAATAAAAAGGAACCAATATTAGCGTTGGAAGAACTTTGCTGTGATTAAATCTTTAAGTCTAAGAAAGACATCAGATTTAAAAATGAGACCCCTCCGGTTAAAACAACTAAACAAATATGGTATGCACTTTTTTAAACACCTTCTCAATACAATATTAAGTGATACACATTTTTATATTCTTCTTTAAAAGCGTCATTAAAAGGAACAATTATAAACATTTAAAGCGCTTTGCTGCAGTTAAATCTAAAAAATCTAACAAAGACATGAACCAACTCTGGTTTAATCAACCTTATTTTCGATTTATTTGTGAGTTACATGGTTTTGCGGTATCACCGACGATATGCACTTTCTAAGATACTTTTACAATATTGTATAACGGGAAACACATTTTTATATTGTTTAACTATAATTTAATCTTAAAGGTTTCAGAAAGACTCGAAATATTGGCATTCAAACAACTCCGGTCAAATCAACCAACAATTATGATATGCACTTATTTAAATACTTTTTACAATACTGTTTAGGATTATAGATATTTTTATCTTCTTTTTAAAAACCTCACAAAAAGACCTATTATTGACACTTAAAGTGCTTAACTGTAATTAAATCTCAAAAGTTTAACAATGACTCTAAATATGGACATTTAACCAACACTACTTAAATCAACCAACAATTAAGATATGAACTTATTCAAATACTTTTTACAATGCTGTATGGAATAATACACATTTTTATCTTCTTTTTAAAAACCTCACAAAAAGACCTATTATTGACACTTAAAGTGCTTTACTGTAATTAAATCTCAAAAGTTTAACAAAGACTCTAAATATGGGCATTTACCCAACTCTGGTTAAATCAACCAACAATTAAGATATGCACTCATTCAAATACTTTTTACAATGCTGTATGGAATTATACACATTTTTATCTTCTTTTTGAAAACGTCACAAAAAGACCCAATATTAATACTTAAACTGCTTGCAGTAATTAAATCTCAAGAGTCCAACTACTCACTTAAATTTTCCTAGTAGACATTGAAGCGGCCTGAGTTAACTAATGGCTATTTTAATAGTCTAACAGCCCCATCTTGATATAAAGTTTGTTAATTTAATAAGGTTTAGGAGTTGCTTTTTAGAATTATATTATTATTTTTGAAATTAAATCTTTGAGGTCATTGAACATTGTTAGTTGTACTTGCTTTATGTATAAATTTTTAATATTGCCATACATTACTAAATGGTAAAGTTAAGCTTAATTGCTCAATTTCAATCGTTTAAATAATTACAACCTAATAAATATTCATTTTTCGAAAAAATGTAAAGAGCCGGTTTCGGTTAAAAAGTAGTCAAAAAATTTAATAAAATTTTATTTGATGCAAAAACATTCTTAGTTGTTTAAAAAATTGCGGTTTAAAAATGCCTGACAAATATACAAGCTGACATCATTTATAGTCGAAATCAGCATTACATTTTGAACATAATTACACAAAAAAATCCATTAGAATAATTTTTGATACATTGGTGCCCATACCTCCTAATTATTGAATTTAATAATTAAAAGTAGTGGTATATCATACTATACCGAATTAGTAAAAAGAACTGCAACCCCCAAATATCTATATTTACCAAATTTGATATCAAAAATGTTTTAAGCATGTGAAATTAGTCTAGAAGTTACCCTGCAAGTGCAAGCAAAATTCGGACACGATTAGGTAAATAAACACGTATACGCCCATGGTGAGAAATTTCATTAAATCCGGATCATATCTTATTAACGCTAAATACGTTTACGCGACCATCGATGTACATTTAATGGGGGCGCCGGATAAGCTCTACTAAATGACGGTTTCAGGGCTAACCCTGCGGAAACGAAAGATGAATTTTCCAGAGCAGGATAATGACGATTACATCAGTATAAAGATAACATAAAGGAAAAGATATCAGAACAAAAGCAGAGGTTAAAAAAATGTACTCGATAAAAAGGTAATTTTTTATTTCACTTTTACAATAAGGGGATTTTTAATAAAAAAAGCATGATGCTTAAAATTGTTATTTTTAAAAGCCTAAAAATGGCAGCAAAAATGTAGATTTAAACCTATTTTTGTATTTAACAGCACCCTTACAGTATAGAGGGATGCTAAGCATGGATACTCAGGAGTTTCGGCAAAAACTCTTCAGTGACTCGACCATTATAAAAAATGGTGCGTAGACTTACCTTTTTGTCTACTACGTAATAAAATGACGGTTAAGGATTTAGGAAGAGCAAGTTAGGGCGATTAAAGAAGAAAGTAATTGTACACATTTAGGGATGCCGAACTGACTTAATGACGAATGGGAGCGAAGCTTGCTATAGAATTTCCAAAACAATACAATAGCAAATATCTTATTGTTAGTAAAAGAAAAACTAGAAAAGATTAAAAATTAGCAGTTGTATATTGTTAAGAACGAAATTGGGTTAACATATTTTGTAAACGTACGCTGGGCTCTAACTTATTGATTTTATGGTGCATGCATAAAAAAGTAAGTTACATTAATTTTCTATTCGGTATGAGAACATCATTTAAGTTAACTTATCTTTTTAATAAGATATTTAATCGTGGCGTAAAATAAAACAAATAATGAAAAATTGTAAGTTTCGACACTGAAAAATTATTTTAAATTTTGTTGAAATAAATTTTGGCACAAATTTTTTTATTCCAAGTTTATACAGACTGTTACTAGAGGATTAATAATGGATAAAAATATAATTTTTCACAATTAAAGTTATTCTTCATGAAAAATTTTGGCTTGTAAAAAATTTGATTCACGAAAAGAAAATGTTGATTTTGTATACAGGGTACACAAAAACTTGAAAAACATGATTTTTTCCAACAGTAAACTATCTTTATTTTTTATTTTTAAGCAAAATGTCATTCAAAAATGTATTTAAAATAACCTTTTAAATAACATATTAATGTTTAAGGTGTATCAAAAACTTTTATAAAACTAATTTTGAAGTTATTAAAAGTTAATTATTTTAATTTTTTATAATAAATTAACCAAAAAGCTCTCATTATTTGCTATTCAAACATCTGCTTTCTTCAAATTCCTACACAACACAATTTTTCAGCTGTAAACAAATGTAATCAAGGCGTTTTTACAAAATTATGGAGTAATTTTTTTATTATTTTTATCGATTAAACACTTTATTCTAAATAAATTATACTTACGGCATTTTGTTAAAAAATTTAAAATGAAGGTAGTTTACTTTTGGAGAAAAATGATGTTTTTTAAGTTTTTGCAAACCCTGTAGACAGAATAAACACTTTTTTTTCGTGAATCATTTGTTTTTTACATCCGCAAAAATTTTTATGGAGAATGACTTTTTTCGAAAAATTAAATTTTTGGTCCGTTTGTACTTTTGTAAACCCCATCCGCGGACAGTCGGTATACTATTTTGAAAATTTTAAGCGCAGAGTATTGGACTTAAATGTTTTATGTTTTTTTGCAGATATTAGATATCTTATGGTTTTAAACGTTTGTTATAAAAACGACTTATTTGTTTTACAAATTGTTTAAAGTAATAAACAATTTTAACTTTTAACATATAATTTATAATAAACTATTGTCTTGTTCTTTATTTATATTTAATAAATTAAGGCCAAAGTGTTTATAAGCTAAAGATCTTTAGTATATGTAAAAAATCAAATGTTCTATATTCAAGACTCTATCCAATTTTAAAATGCAAAATTCTTAAATATAATTGCATTCCAAAATTTTTGTAATTAAAATATTTAATAATTTTTAAATAATGTTTTATCTTAGCATATGGCCTAATATTTAGGTCCTAAGAGAAATCTAATCAAATATATTTCGCATTTTTCTAAAGACCTTTCGGTAAAAGTATGCCTGCCAAGTCCTTCATCCAACAACTTTTATTTTCTGATCGACTAAACAGGGTGTCCCACCGGGAACTGCTACCAACGATATCTCTAAACGTATGCTTTGAAAAATTTTAAAAATTGGGCAACATAATAAAGTCAGTGGGGACATACGACTAAAATATTTTGACACTTCTACCACTTCCGGTTACACCGGAAGTTAATGTCAACTTTCTTATTTTAAATGGAACATCCTTTATATTTTTAGATTTTGCGTAAAATTTCATGTATAATGTCCTATATCTAACTCTAATCGTTTATGACTTATTTTAAATTTTATGCCAAAAATGTCGTCTGCAAGCCATTACATTACCATTTTTTCTAAACATAAGCCTTTAATACAAATTAAGGTTATGTTCCTTGTAGAGAAAGACCTTCTTTAGTATACTGTAGTAATAATTATACAAGAAATATGTTTAGTCTTTTTTTTAAATAAGGAAGTTGACATTAACTTTCGGTTTAACCGGAAGTGCTACAACTGTTAAAATGTTTTGATTGTATGTCCCCCACCGACTTTATCCTGTTGCCCAATTGTCCATTTTTTAAAGCCTGCTTTTCGAGAAATCGATCGCAGCAGTTCCCGGTGGGACACCCTGTACTTATTCTGCGTACTATACCATATTACAAAAGCTTTATCTTAAATCAAATAATTATTTTAAATGTCTAATTATTTAAATTCGTGATAATAATATGTTCAATAACAGGTATATCAATTCGCTTTTAGGAATATGTGGAGCGTATGGCGAACGGTGCTAGAAGAAAATGAAAAGTTAGCGAGAGCAAGACTGGCTGCCGTTGAAGTTTTTCAGCAACAAATAGCGGACGATGCCAAAATACTTAGAGCCCATAAATTACAAATGGCCAAAAGGGTAAGAAAACAACATTACATAATTTTTAATTAATGATTTTCAAAAGAATTAACCAAAATTAACCAGAAGATCCTGTATAAATCAAGCTTGTTTTTAGGAACAATAATAGTCTAAGATCCGAATAGAAAGCGAACTTTACCCATCTGTTTACCGGATTAAAACGGTTTTATAATAAAGATAGTATTTAAACAAAGGTTTTGCCATAGGGTTGCCTAAAAAAATTAGGCTATGGTCAATTAAAATAGAGTAAGTTTTAAAATTTTTGAATGACCCTGTATAATGTCATTTTTAATTTTTTTATTCTACATGACAGTACTAATATATTAGTAAATTTTGTTTAATTATAAATAAAGCTGTGGTAATTTTTTGGCACATTCTGTTTTATTTAAAAATATGTTTTAGTAACTAGCATACGTACGTATTTAAAAATATAGGGCTTGCCATTATACAAGGTGCCTCAAAAATTTTAAGGTTATTTTTAAAATTAAATTTGACCTTGACCCAATTTTTTAGGCAACCCTATAGCGATACCTTTGTTTAAAATCTTTAATATAAAATAGTTTTTATTCGGTAAATAAATGGGTGAAGGTCGGCTCCTATTCGGATCTTGTACTATAAGAATTAAAAATTCGTATAACAAATTTATGATTAAAACACGTGCAGTACAAACCTTTTCTTTTTTTATTATTAAAATGTTTCTTTGCAATAAAAATGCAAAGCAGCTAATAAATTTTTCTTTTTAAAAGTAATGCAAAATGATATTTTTAATTAAAACTAACAGTAAAAATAACTAAGAAATAATAAGATTTTTAAAATTATCAAAATGCCAAATACTTATCGCTAAAATAATTTTTTTATACTAAATATATTTTTATATTTTCGCTCCCATATTGGTGTACTGGTAGATCCCAATAACAAGCTACTGTCTCTTTTAAATATATTTGAATATTACTGCTCATTATACTATCGATATTACTAAAAGATCATACAATGCTTTTGTTCATTTAATGCTAAAATTTTTAAAATATGTGAATTTCGCACACAGAAAAATATATTTTTAATTTAATGCATGTAAAACTTTAATTACTTTTAAAATTTATAACATAATATACAGGGTGTTTCACTTCTATTTATATATGAAATGACTTCGCCTCTGTACAAAATACATAAATAAACTTAAAATAAAAAATGTTTATTTAAATAGACTGTTTTAATTAACAGTACCAGGTAATATACGAGGTGTCAGAAAAACAGAATTTTTATTGTCAACGAGGTTTTTTTTAATGAAACAATCCGTATGTTAAAATATTTTGACTCTGTATTAAAATCTACATCAAAAATGTTTGTTGTTGGCTCGTTTTTGAAACATCAACAGTATGCTGATATACTTATTAACTTTAACATGAAGAAAGAGAATAATATTTCGGTTTTTATAGAACTGGCTTTGTCGATAAGATTTATCTCTTAGACAATAAAGCTCTTGTTAATTTTGAGTAACCTAAACACCAGCCATAATTGATGTATTGCTGTTTTTTAGTGCATTTAGGTAAATACGTGTCTAAAATAAACTAAATTGCTGACATACCTATTAGTAGTTCTCACAATGCAAAGTAATTAATTACATGTTATTATATTATTTGTCATTCTGATAGTGACAGAATTATTTAAAAATAATTAGAACCAAAATATTATTTTCTTTCCTCACTTTTATCGTTAATGAGTATATCAGCATACTGCTGATATCTCAAAAACTAGCAATAGTTGACGTATAGTGTGTTATACATTTTCAATGACTACGTTTACATCAAATTTTTGAAGCTGGCTTGAAAACAAAGCGGCTTTGACGCGATTTTCAAGTATACGTGTTTATTTCGGTGGCAGTAGACATCAAATGAAAAACAAACCTCACTTTTTCATTCTTCCCGTTTTGTGTGCTGTTGTTGGTGTGAGCGTGTTTTTTAAGTTTTTTCACCTGTTTTTCAATTTATATGTTTTGTATAAAGATGTCAAAATCATATATGAAATTGACACTAATGACTTTAGAGATAGCATTTATTTGAACAGGGAAATAGAGAAGACTTTGTATTTCGTGCAATTTTTTTATATATTATTAAAATAGCGTAGCAAAGCGCTTTCGGCCTATGGCTATCATCCGTGCTAACTTGTCAGGTTATGCACAAGAGAAAATAAATCAGCCTTGTGCATAACCTGACAAGTTCGCACTGAGGATGCTCATAGGCCGACAACGCTTTGCTACGCTATTTAAATAATATATAAAACATTTTGCGCAAAATACAAAGTCTTCTCTGTTTCCCTGTCTACCTACGTGCATGCAGCCATTCCATTTTTATTTTATTGTTCATCTGATGTTAGGCAGTTATTAAGCCCGCTTGAATCGTTTATAATGTGTTTCTAATCGGTTTCAGTGAAGTCAACGCTACTTATTTTCAGGCTTGACTTGGACGATTCAAGTCACTTTTAAGCCCGTTTACATCGCTTTTTTAAGCCAATTTTAAAAGCCGCTTTAACTCAAGCTAGCTTCAACTATTTGATATAAACGTAGTAAATGTAGAATTTAATTTAGAGTCACAATTTGGTAAAATATACAGAGTGTTCAATTTAAAAAACCTAGGTACTTAACAATGAAAATGATGTTTTTGTGACTTCTTTGTATATTACCTAGTTTTGTAAATAAAAAGAGTTTTTGGGAAAAAACATTTTTTTATTTTAAATTTATATAAATTTAAATTCTTTTACAGAAGAAATTCTTGTACAGAAGCGAAGTTATCTCGTGTATAATTAAGACATTTTGATGGTGTTAAAAGAGCTCTTTCTTTAAATTAAATTAAGGAAAAGTTTTAATTCTAGTCCCTACTAGTGATGCTACAAGTTGTCAATTGCCACTCGTTAAATGATGAAATAAGTAAATTCAAATTTTAGGTAACGGACCAAATAGCAATGGTACAAAAGGAACTACAACTTTGCGTGCAAGATGTGGATAAAACAAAAAAGCTCTATTTTGATGAAGAACACACGGCTCATGATGTGAGGGATAAAGCTAGAGATATTGAGGAGAAGTAAGTTTTAACTATTTTTTTAATTTAACACGATTTTAAATGCGCTAAAGGCGACTGGCACAATCTAAATATTTGATAGTGTCATGCAAATGCGCACAGTAGATTTTTATTTTTACTTTCTAGCTGATACTCTGGATTTTTTGCACATGTTAAAAAACTTGTAAATTTAATGGAATTATTTTTAAACAAATGACGAGCAGACTTGCAAAATGCATTTTGTCCAAATTTTCCATATTTGAGATAAAGGTGGCGTTGCATTTCTATGATAAAAACTAACTTTTTTTTAACATTTGGACAGTCGAAATGCATTTAGTTTCCGTGTTATTAGGGGAAATATTACCTAGACAAACAAACGGATTTAAGTCCACCCACATTGTACTTTCAAAGAGCATTTTATACATAAACATTGACAAAATGCATTTTGTTGGCGTTATCGTTAATTTTGGTGTTTCCTTAGGGACTTGTTTAAAATAATAATTGTTAAAAAATTTAAGTAGTGCTGTTTTTGGATTAAACTGGAAAAGTTAGAAGGGGGCATGTTGTGGTGTATATGTGGTCGTAAAAATATTGGAAAGTTTACAAACAAGTAGGTGAAACCAGAAAACTTGGAACTGATTGGACATTGGTGAATATAAAACAAGATTCAATCTATTTGAAAAAATCCTTAGGAATTAGTTTAAGTAAAAGAATAACCATTAAACCAGGAAAGGCCTCAGGTGTTGTGATGAAATCTGAATTGCTGAATTAAACGGACGATTCAACAAAAAAAATTTAAACTTTTTTCAATTCTAAAAAACGGTTGGATCAAATTGAACCTCCTGGAGTACGACTTGAACATAAAATAAAGCAGAAAAGGCTTCATAGTCTCAAAAAAACTACTTGTTACATTGTCTGGAGACGAATGGTATGAAACAGACCCGGAGCTTAAATGAATGGCTAAAATATTTGAGAGAACTGTGGCGAACTGTAACGATGAAGATGAAGAGCACGAAAATGAATAAGAAGCTTGCCAATGCGCTGAGAATAATAATAATGAGTTCATTTAAAAATAAAATCGTTTACCACTAATGTTATTAAAATACTTACAAAGTTTGCTTTTTTCATAATAAATATTTTATTAATAAATTGCATTTTGTCCACTAGAAACAATCAAACTTCAATCTGCCCAACAATGTTTTTAACTTTTTCAAGTTGTTTTTCGACTTTCTTGTGCCAAAACTTGTGATGGGAGGTCCATACACCTAATAACATTATATTATTCCAAAACTTTTTACCTTTTATGATTAGTTTTTCTGTACTAGTTTTCTGCTTTGCCTTAAAATTGGTAAAAATGGACAAAATGCAATTTGCAAGTCTGCTCCACAAATGTAAAATAGGTTTGGAGGTAATCTTATCAAAATTAAAAAAAGGTTTCATTTATATTTTGACACCCACTTACAACGATAACTAAGAACGAAATTAAATATAAAAAATAGTAGATAAAATTTCCACTATATCTACCTACGGCACCAAACTTAGCGGTAGTAAAAATTATATCTGGTATTATTTAGATTTTAACGGTGATATTTCCGAATCTATTAAGGCTAAATGTATCAAATATGATATTTTTTAAAGCTCTTTAAAAGGCCTTTTAAAGTTTTATTAAAAGTATTTTTAAAGGTGATATATTAGACAAGGTGTTCCATTAAAAAAATGAACCTCTATGTTTTTTTCAGTTTTAAATGTTTATTTGTTTCTTTGTTATACTCAAAACATGATAGAAAAAAACTATTAAACTTTTAAACCTGACATTTTTTTTTGTAGTTATCGCTGTAAGTGGGTGTCAAAATATAAATAAAATCCAATCCCTGTACAGGTTAATAAAAGAATCATTAATATTATAATATAAAATTATTTTTAATTTATTGCTTTTTAAAGGGTCTGAAATTAACCGAACTTTCAAAAAAACTATAAAATAAATAATGCAAAAATAATGTAATTTAGAAATTTATTTGTAGCATATGTAAATATCTACTACTATGTTACTGCTATATATGGTGTTACTACTTACGTGAAGAAATTATAAGAAATAAAAGCACATTATTAGAAAAAAGTAATAACCGATAATATCATGTCAGTATTTAAACACTATCAAGAGCACAATTGTCTAAATTATACAATGAGATGGAAATCTGCAATTTTATATGCAGCCTGGAATAAAAACAAAGGAAAAAATTTCAAAGTGGCTTTTGTTTCAGTCTATTAATTCAGTCATCCTATTTAAAATGAAAATGGTAGAGTTTACTAACTCTGCATTTCTAAAATTTTAATATCGATCTCTCAATTATTTTTGTCTATAAAACTATTACTGCATCGATGGAATTTATGAAACGTAAAATAATGATATCCAATTTAAATATTTTTAAAACATTGTTAAGTTGCTAGCTACTAAAATTGTTATGTTTTTACACATACTTTGTTATCAATTTTTCTTTTGCCACATATTTATACGTAAAACAATATTTTTCTTGTTCAGAAATATGTAGATATTACAACAATTTAATATTTAGTTTTATCCCTAGTTCTTATTTCTCTCTTACCTTCATTTTATTATTTTTTTAAGTATTCATGTTACATCCTTCTTAAAAATAGTTTAAGGCTTTCTTTAATATACAGCATATCTACCTAAGTTTGCACAATATGAAAAACTTTTTTATTGTTAATTTTACAAAACAAAAGTTTTTTTATAGAAAGTTCTGCATGGTCTTAAACCTAAAATGCAATTATCAGATATTATTTTTAATTATTTTTGCTTAGGAAGAAAGTACCTTTATTTTTCACAATATTATTATTATTTTTATTTAAAAAAAAGGTTTAGAATTAAAAATTACTTTTAAATATGCAATCTCGTATATAATTTCTTTAATTTTTTTCTGCGACAACGGGCGTTTCTGTGACTTCTCCCCGTTTTAACAATTCTTAAGCTTGCTTTACATATTACATTTCACAATGAGTATGCACTAATGTACCAACTTAAGTTTTTACCGTTATCAATTAAAAAATAAAAAAAAAGTTTGCATATATCTTTATGGATTCTTAACATTTTTTTTTATAATAATTCTCAATATTGTCAAAAATAACGGTACGTTCCTCCTAAGCAAAATTTTTATTTTCTGACATACCTCGTATCCCACTAAAAAGTTATATCCGATGGTTGTATTTTTAGGTTTTAGATCATGCAACTTTTTAATTAAAAAAACTTTTTTCGTAATATAATACAAAAATTTACCATATGGTGCGAACTTAACCCACCCAGACACACTTTATTTGTGTAACATAAGTAGTTTTATGTGCAGTTAACAGTTTTAATAATTCATTATAATATCCGTTTTATTTTTGTTAGATTAAAGAAAAAGAAGGGTTCATTTTTCCAATCCATAACTTCCCTACAAAAAAACAGCCAAAAATTTTCATCAAAACGAGACCAGTTGGAGGAAAAATCAGCAGGAGCCAGAAACGACTACCTACTTTGTTTGGCAGCAGCAAACGCTCATCAAACCAGGCACGTACACATTCAGTTATGGTCATTAAATTATTAAAATAAAATAAAACCTAATAAATATATAGCCGTCATTTTTACATTTAAAAGTGGCTAAACCTACAAAAGAAAATTTAGTTATCGGTTTTGTTAAATATTTCGTCTGTTTTTGTTAAGTTAAAAAATCCCGTAAGATTTTTTTCGCCATTTTTTCTACCAATTAGGTTTTATAATATGACTGATACTTAAAGAGTCAAAATTTCTTAGGTTGTCCACTAAAAATCGACTATTCGATTTTAATGTATCTATTAACATATTGTAAACACCTAGTATAAAAAAGTATACATTTTGGGAATTTTAAAAATATACATTTTTGGGAATTTTAAAATAAGTATACATTTTAATTAGTTTACTTAACATTGGGAAATTTGCTACATAAAAATAAACGTGAGGTGTCAAGGTCTTAAAAGTATAAATTAAACAATTTTCTAGGTTACTCTTATAATAATAAAATAAAAACATTAAAAAACTGGGTAGCGTAGAAATGCAAAACAAACACTGGAAAATTTGATATTTAAAGAAGAGAGAAAGAAAATAAAAAGATTTATTAGATAAGAAGTAGTTAGTGAAGTCAAGTATTAAGTTAAAGTTTTAGTTCAGCTCCTGTACGGGCTACCCCTAGGGGTATGCCCCGTACTAAATTTAGTTAGTCAAATAAGTTGTTGATTTTTAAAAAAATGTAAAGTTAGTTTTGATGGTCCATCGGTCTCATGGTCCCAAGAAGATAGTTCCATATGGTACATTTGCCCAGTGACGTAAAGTAGCCCTTTATGTATTTTAAAAATATATACGTCACAATATTTTGGTAGCTTTATAGGTTAAAAATAATACCCGGAATAGTTTTTGAAATTTTTAATTTTTCATATATTTATGAGTGAATAAAAAATTCGAGTCTTTTTTGTAAATTACAATAAGCGAATAATTACTGGATTTTGATAAAAATTGGCTTGTGTGCTAAGAAATAGAGAAATTGAAAAAAAAATTACTAAAAAAATATATTTTCTTATAAATAGTTAGTTTTATAATAAACAAACGGAAATTAAGCTAACTTCTCGGTGCTGTAGGAGATTTGTTTATATATAAAAATATTCATAAATCTAATTATTACATAAAGGCACAAGAAAATTTTGGTGCTCTTTTACCAGAAAAGATATAAACGCTTTTACGCGCCAGACACCGGTTTTATTTAGCCTGGAAGACCGCAGAAGGTAGAAATATGTTCAGAAACTCGGCGTAAGACACAGAGCTCTGAGTAGCGCGTCCGCCTTAGCCGCTGTTTAGTACATTCAATCGTTAAATTGGCTTAAATAAAACCGGTCTCTGGTGTCTTTTTTCTGGACGTCTTCTACAACACCGAGAAGCTAGCTAAATTTATATTTTTTTATAATAAAACTAAATATTTATAAGCAATTGTTTGTTTTTACGTAAATTATTTTTTTCTGTTCCTCTACTATTTCCTAACACACAAATGAATTTATATCCGAATAGAGTAATAATTCGCAGATATTTTACAAAAAAGTACTCGAAATTTTTAATCACATATAATTTTTGAAATTTTTTTCAAAAATTATAATGAAATTTTTAAAAATCGTTACGGGTCATTACGTTTAACCTATGAAGCTACTAAAATATGTTAATAGATACATTAAAATCAAATAATTGATTTTTATTGGCCTGCTTAAGAAATTTTAACTCTTAGTTAAAGCTTATCCAAAACATAATTTTCTGACTCTGCCTAATGCAGGGTGCCCGCAAACTACCACTGACTTTAAGGGCTTAACCATTGACAAATTGAAAGACATTTTCAAAATATATAAAAATGTCAATAATAGAAATTGTCTTTTAAATAGTATTTAAATTTTAAGGAAATACTATGGCATGCTATTTTTTAAAAAGATTTACGGTAAATTTGCTTACTAACGACGCTGCTGGGAACTTATTTTTTTTTTGTACGTCAAAAAATGTTTTATAATCCATAGAAAATATTTCTTAAATTAATTAAAACTGCTCTAATTGGCATAAAAGTTAATATAAAAGAACGATAATTTTAATACCTTCCAGTTCAAAAACTAGTACCTTTAGGGCGTATATTCATATAAAGTTTCTTATTTTACATTGCAGAATCACCTCTTGAAGTTTTTGGGTAAAGTTTTTCCCAAAAAAACTAACCCTTTATGACTAAAATTTTATTTTATAATATTTATAAGTATCACCCACTGCTAACACAGAAATATTTATGAACCATGAATTAAAAATACAACGACGTTTGGTTACTTACAGATACGGTTTTAAAATATTTTATATTTTCAGGTACTTTGTAATTGACCTACAACTTGGTATGACCACTATGGAAAGTGGTGTATATGACAAAGTCGCTGAATATTTAACCCTAATGGGTAAGAATTTTTATTTAAATTTTATAATTAGTTTTTAATATCCTAATTTGACATTTTAAGAAATTATATGGCTTCACAGCCCCTATATCTTCATTTTTAAATAAAAAGTGTTTTTTTTTGTTTAATTTTTTTGACAATAATTTTTCTACAGCGTGTTTAACGGACAGCGGAAGTTCTAACCAAATGCAAAACCTTTTAATTATTAACTGTCTCTTAAAAAAGTTGCTTGATGGGAAAATACATTTTCACAAAAATATTTGTATGTTGAATATACAAGTTGGCCTAACTACGATACGAAACTTTAAAGGGTAATTTCTTATACCATTTTATGAAAAAAGTTCCCATAAATATATGTCCGAGTTTCTTTTCTGAGATACAGGGCGGCACTTTTTTCTTTAAACTCGGTATTTAATAAATACCTTAAATACGACGCTAGATGCAAAAAAATTAAACGATACTAAAAAGTTGTATTTTTAGTTGCTTTATAAAAAAATATATAAAAACTACATTTAAAGCTAGTGGCGTACATTTTTCTCTCAATAATATTGGCTGTGGTGCCCACTGAGACGCCACTGAACCCAATAAAGTCAATCTAGTTAGAGCTTTAAAAGTCCTTTATCACAGCAAATAAATATACCAAATTTCAACCAAATCGTTTAAAGGGTATTTAAGATATTTATAAAATACTGACTTTCTATTAAAATACACTGTATCTCATAAACCAGCCACTCCAGCCATATGTTTAAAAAAACTTTTCTTTATAGAACGCCTTAGGAAATCCCATTTTTAAAGTTTCGAATTTTAGGTACGGAAATACCCTGTATACCTTCTTATACAAATACAATACAATATTAGTTTGGAAACAAGTCTTTTTAAGTCACCCTGGACCATCTGTACATTTAACATACAATTATTTTTATGGAAAAGTATTTTCTCATTAAGCAGAACTTTTAATAAAGGGGCATTTTTCCGTAAAGTTAATAATTATAAAGTTTTCCATTTGGTAAGAACTTTCGAAGACACGTTGCATAAAGCTTTAACCTAACTGATAAACATCATTAGTATTATAAGCTTAAACTAAATATTTCATAGATGTATAATTTATTGCCATCATTAAAATAACAATCAATAAAACCTAAATGGATTTTATAGATGGTTATAGAGCCGTTTGTTTAACTTCATACTCATAAAGTTTTATCATGCAAAAAAATTAGAATCATTACTTAGTAAAAATATATTATTTGTTTTATTATATTATTTAAATAATGTTTAGCCTAAAAGTATTTTTAAGTAATAATAAAGTACCAAAGTACTTAAAGTACTTTATTATTACTTACTATTACTTAATAATTTAAAAAATAATACAGTTTTATCCCTATTATCCGTAATAAAAAAGTTAAAACATGTAGGTATATCAGACACCTATAAATTGTATTGATATGCAAAAAAAAGGGAATCGTACCTTAGTAAATTTTTAAAGTTTAATGAAAAAGGATGATTTGAATAGCTCGTATAATTGGTCCCAAACAAATGAATTGAATTTGAATGTTAAATAGTGCATGTCTATATCATTTGGTAGAGAGCAAAATGTTATACGTAACAGATATGTTCTGAATGACACACTGCTCGAGTCACTTACTGAGGTCAGGGATCTGGGTGTGCTATTGGACAGTCAACTAACTTTTCGTAATCATATTAAGAACATAGTTCAGGGTGGTTTAAAAAATTTGGGATTTATTACGAGAAACAGCAAACATTTTGCGCCTACGACATTTAAATTGTTGTACTGTTCAGTGGTTCGCTCAGGTTTAGAATATGCCTCGGTGGTTTGGGCTCCCCATTACCAATGTAGTACTGACGAAATTGAATCTGTGCAGCGTAGATTTCTACGTACTTTAGCTTTTAAAGCTGGAATAAATATTCATCGAAATAATTTTTATATTGATTATAGCCTAGTATCAAATGCTTTTAAAATTACTACTTTGGAAAACCGCAGGACTCTTGCTGATGCTATTTTCTTTTATAAACTTGTAAATGGTAATGTTTCTTGCCCATCTCTTTTACAAAAAATATCCTTAAATACACTGCACAGAACTCGTGGCAGCGTGTTGTTCAATGTTGCGTTTCATCATACGAATTATGGCTATTTCTCCCCACTTGCGAGAATGTGTCGATTTGTTAACGTTCATAATTTGGATCCTTTTGGCGAACGACTTGTTAGTTTTAGACGGCAAGTTTTAAATCTATTAAGTTAAGGTGCAACCAGTTTTTGATATATGTATATCTCTATTTAAATTTGTTTACTTTTTGTATTTTTTCTTGATTGTTAAAATATTTGAACACTTTAGTTTATAGTTTATTGTTGTAATTATTTTTGTAAAAATGGCTTTGTCCGTTGAAATAAATAAATAAATAAATAAAAAAGGTCTAATGTGCTTATTCTTTTAGGACGTACTGAACTTCTAACTTGCTCAGCAATGCAAAATTCTTTTACAACCATCCGGGATCAAGCTAAACAACTGACTAGGGAATACAATTTACAGTGCTGTTATCTCTACTACCCCGTTCTCAAACAGCACATTCAATACGATTTCGAGGTAAAGCAATATTATTAAATATTTTAATATTTAAGTCGATACTTTAATGACCTAAAACAAGAAGTTGAGTTTAATTTTATATTTAAATTTGTTCTATTAAAAAATTGTATATACAAAGGATACATGCAGGGTGTTCGAAAAATACACGGCCAAATTTTAGGAGGTGATTCCTCATTGAAAAATATGAAAAAAAGTTCCTATAAACATGGGTCCGAAAATGCATAGTTTCCAAGATACAGGGTGTCCAACATTATTCTAAGCAAAAAGTTCATAACAAAATGTGCCCGAAAATCAATCGTCATGGAGAAAATTGAGTCGTAAATAATTCAATTATCCAAACATTTGGCAATGTTGCAATACAACAAGGATAGGAGCACACGAGAACAATAACTGATACATCGAATTGTTATATTTTTGTTTAATAATAATATTCACGATTATCAGTCACTTATTTAAAACGATGCGATGCACCAAAAAGAAAAAAAACACAACATTCGTAAATCACTTAAAGTTAAATGTATTATGTATTAGTAATCACAATACTTTCAAATCCTTGGAAGTTTTCTACAAATGTTCTTCTAGCTAGTAGTCTTCGATCTGGAAAACATCTTTCGTAAATGCGTCTAGCTTCTTTAGAATTGCAATGAGTCTCCGTAAATAAAAAGCATATCGTAAAAATCGCATACTCAAAAACTCTTTCGTATCAAAATGCATGCACTAATACAGCAGTACATACTAAAAATAAAAGGTAATTTCAATTCGGGTAAGCATTACTTGCATTTATGTATGCAAGAAACTATTAAACAATTTTTTCCCGACGTAGGTTTTTTTTGTCTACCAACACCTTGTCGTGTACGACGTTGCCAATTGTGTGAGGGATTTTGTTTGCCTGTTTTTCTTCGGATTATTTTAATAAGCAAGAAAAATATTTTTTAGAGCTATTAAGGCATTTGATTTTAAATAATTAGGGTGCAGAATTAATTAATTTTATGACTAAACAGAAATAAGTTTAGTCTTTTTTCTCCGAAACGGCTTATTTACGAACATATGTTATAAGAGACTTTTTGCTTAGAATAATACAAGGAATCACCTTCTGCAGCTACAAACATAATTTTCCCAACGCCCTGTTGAATACTTAACTAATTTAACCTTTGTAAAAATAGATAGATAATTTTGTAATCCGGAGATAAATAAGCACTGCGGATTTTACAATTTAGAACACTTGAATGATTTTTTTATAAGCATTAAGAGAATCAGTGGTCCTTAAAAAATGGTAAAATTTCACAATTTTTTGTTGATTGTAAGGTCAATTAATCTAAACATAAACATGACTTAATTAGCTATATTTTGGTTTTATTAAATCTTAAAATTTTTAGCCATGTGATAATGATCCCATTGATCATGTGACCGCAGATCAAGAATCATCAGCCGCAACTTTAAGTAAAGAAGCTAGACGATGGGCAACAAAGATCGCCCGAGAAAACAATAATATTAAAGAAAGTGTAAGAAAATTGCAACTGTATAATGCTTTGAGAGAGTCAGGACAAAAGGTAAATATTTAATATTGGCCCTTTTTATGTCTGTATTTAAAGAGAATGAGCATAAATAAATCTTATGGCAGGCTGTTATATAACTTTTAAATAACTAAACCATCCATAATAAAAGCAGTTAATAAAAAGGCTTCATTAAAAGATACGTTTTTGTACAAAGCTTTGGTTTTATTGTCGGTAAATCTCTCTTAAAGGCTTCTATATTAAGCTTTCACCCTTAAGTAGGCGTGCAGGGGTCAAATATACCCTTACACCATTAACATTCAATAATCACATTTTCTTTGTTTCTTTTAAACTACTAAATTGTATTTTTAGTTGGGAGCATTTTCTTTTAATGTATGATTAATTAACTAAAAAAGTTGTCCAAGAAAAAAATACTCGTATTAAAACATTAATTTGTAATTTTAATTGAAGTCATTCGTTTTTTTTTAACTGATTTTGGGACGGCAATGAGAAAAAGGCAAAAAACTGAATTTTATGATTTATGAGTACACACTGTTTTCATATGACGTTTGTACATTTTACAAATTTGATGTCTTTAGGTATGATTCCGAAGATCGAGGCAGAGCCATTCATATTTTGCTTTCGTCTTGGGGAGTAACGAGTAGCGGTGTTGGTAATATGAATGGCTCTGTCTCTTGTGTCGGCGGTTAGCTGGCTGCCTGCCGCGGTCCTTGGAGTCATACCTTTATTGTCTTTTAATTGGGAAGAGATAATACATCTGTTACAACTCCCTAAACTTACTGTAAATTGCTTGAAAATGTAACAATGGGTGGCTCGTGGAGATCAAATTGACCTAGCCGCAAGAAATGTAAAATTTTTGAATGAATGGTTTTGTTTTTTTTTTTGTTATAAGTATATATCTTACGAGGTTTTAGAAAGGTACCTAGAGATTTTTTCTAATTGTAAAGAATCTCATCATCGTCTATTACCAAATCTACAAAGTTGGAGGTTAATTTGACCACCGCGCGCCTACTAAGTGTTAAAGTTCTTAACCTTTAACTTGAATGATAAAAAAATCTAGTTTTTAGCTTTAAATGGTTTTAATACGTTATTACAAACTATAATACGTATAATATGGCTCTAAAATACTATGGACTTATAATAACCATTGTAATACTTAAAAATTATATTTTTTAATTATACTTTAAAGCTAGGCCAAATATCAGCCTTGATTGGGTTGTTCTGTCTACCTAATTGCAAAATTCTAGAATATTTTAGAGCAAACATTGTATTTTTAACCTTTTTTATAGGATTATAAAAGCCATCGCAAACTGTACAAATTAACTTAATGGTTATGCCATGTAAATTTCTTTTAAAGTGTTACAAGTAATCCTAGTTGTTACACGAAATTTTGGAACTGGACTTGTTTACTTTAAGAAAAAACATAAGTAATAACATACTTATTACCAGCAGAAAACCAGTCAAAAACATTGACCGACACAAATGAGAATTTGCAAGAAATTGGCGGTGTACTATACGCAACAATTGAAACGATCGGATAATTGTGTGCGGTATTTTCTGAATTTTTAATTTAGGGACCTACTTAACAATTAACCAAGCTGATTAGGACAATTGTTTTCTAATCAAATTTACGCAAAAGTTACTACAAAAAAACACACTTTAAAGTTTTTTTTTTACAATCTGATCGGCTAATTTTTTCAGACTGATCCAAATGATCCGAATGGTCCCGATTTGGAAGCAAAAATAGAAGAAATGAAGCAAAATATTCGAAGAGCAGAAACCGCTAAAGTAAAAGCCGAAGCGAGGATAGAATGTTTAAGAAGAGGAGGGGTTAACGTAGACGAATGGTTACAAGAGGCAGAATCTCTAAATGTGCAGGATATACAGAGATCAACAAGTTCTTTATCGGTTAGTATTTTTACGGGTAGAATACAGAAAAAAATACTGTAGTTTTCTTAACGCAACATATTTTTTATTTCCTGCTGGTAAAGTTGTTATTAAGGGCAGATAATTTACCTTTAATATGTTTTTCAGTATAATCGATCTGCAAGAGCTTATTTAGAAGTCAGATTTATTGTAAACCCATATTACAGCCGTAAATTGCAAAACGGCAAAAATGATTTATAAATAACATTTAATGATATTTGTTGCTTATTGAAAAACATTTGCGGGTGATTTTGGAAACCAACTAAACCAAATCATGCAATATTCAATCCTATGGGAGATTCTCTAGCACTTATTAGCAGTTTATTTGGGGAAAACATGATACTGCATATAACATAACTTAATGCATTTTATCTGTAAGATATCTTGGGCAGGTCAATGTTTTTTAATACATTCTAAAGTGCTAAATCGATTATATTATTATTGTTTTCTGACGTCATTTTCCATTCAATCTAGAAACATCATCTTAAGGCGAGGTTAAGCAATAAATTTACTCATAATGTTAATGGTTTGTCCCAACTTTTACAAATTTTTTTAGTTTTAAAGTTGGACATCAAATTTTGGGTAAAAAAATCAATCAAAAGATTTTTGTTGTGTTTTAAAGTACCGCCAGTTCATGTGGCTAGCGAAAAAGTTGCATTAGGTAAACTAACTAATTATCTAAATTTAAACAAAATATTATTTGGCTTTTCTCCAGAATAAAATTAAAAGTGTATTTAACATTTTATGAAAATTAAAACTTTTATACATTATGTAGAACTGTTCTGCTCTTACACAATATAATAAAAGTTATTATTACTTTAAAATAAATAAAATAATGAAATATTTAATATTAAGTTACTTACAATACAAAGGTTTTAATCTATAAACAAAGGTTCATTAGCACTTGGTTGAAATTATTTTAATCTAATAAAATAAAATCTTTTCAAGACGCCAGACGAGAACTGTTAAGATTTTATTTAAATAGGTTAAAATAATTTCAACCGAGTGCTAATGAACCTTTGTTTATAGATTGAAACCTTTGTATTGTAAGTAACTTAATATTAAATATTTCAATATTTTATTTATTTTAAAGTAATAATAACTTTTATTACATTGTGTAAGAGCAGAACAGTTCTACATAATGTATAAAAGTTTTAATTTTCATAAAATGTTAAATAAACTTTTAATTTTATTCTGGAGAAAAGCCAAATAATATTTTGTTTAAATTTAATCTCCCAGAAAACAAATAAAACATAAAATAATTATCTAAAAATATACTATTTTTCTATTAGACGTAAATTATATTTATACTTCGTAAGTTGTATTAATATAAAATCCTATTCTAAAATACAGGATCACCCAAGTTCAGATTCATTCTACGACAGCGATTTTGCAGAAAACGAACAAGTTACCGCTCCAATTGAGACTGTTAGGGTTGAAAGAGAATTGGAAGAAAGCATGCAAGACCAGTTCGAAAGTCAAGAGGTGGACGGTGAGTGGGGTAGGCAACGATTTCCTCCAACACACACGTTTTCAACACGTTTTTTTGGCATGAAAATCGTTGCACTATAATATACACAAGCTTAGTTTAGAAGTTACTCTAGTAAAATATATTGTAAATAGGATTTTATAATTATTTTACAATTTTATTTAGATGGTTGGTATCTGAGCTGGTGATACAGTTCAATCAGCAACAACAATAAAAATAAAACTTGAAAATGCGAAAGTTTAAAAATCCAGTTACAAATCTTTATTATTATGACTGGCTTTTTGCAGCAGTATTACCATTAAAAAAATTGTCTCTTATTTTCCGTGGCGGATTTACATATTTGCCGCCCATAGGCTATTAATTTTGCTGCCCCCAATTTTTGAGGTTTTTAATTGAGAAACAAAATTAAAGAGCAAAAACAAGGTGCTCCACTTTCATTTTTCCACTTCTACAATATTTTAGAATTGAAATAAATAATTTTTTTTGAGTAAATCTGCCGATCCCTAAAAATTTGCCGCCCTAGGCTCCATCCTACTCAGCCTGCTGGTAAATCCAGCACTGCTCATCTTCATGCAGAGCATAGGAGCTATCACCAATCTAACTTTTTAATATCATAAGTAAAAAAAATAAATAAAAACGTGATTTTAAAAAAATACGTTTATAATTTGGGTATATGAAATTTATATATTTTTATAATATTAGATAGAATTAAAAGTACATAATTAAAAATATATTTTTTATTGATGTGGCAGATTTATGTATTAAAGAGTATTTGTTTCTTTCTATCAAAATGACATCGCTTTGGTTCTAGTCCTAGGGTAAAAATTTTATGTGTGTTGTCAAAAACTAATTACTCTTTTTAAAAGACCGATAGTCCGAAAAAAATGAAAAAAAAATGTCCATACAAATTATACCTTAAAATTAATTGACTACCTTTTTATATCTATATCTATCATAAAAGGTCAATATGGCATATATAATTATGGCCGGCCGTACACATACTACTTTTTAAACCGACGATTGGACACGATTTTCAAATACGATTATCTGAAGGTCGACTGATATAAATTTTTATGAGCGCGACGCATACATTCGAAACAATATTGGATCAGAGGTTACGTCAAACATATCAAATATCAAATATTGGACTAAAATAATTTTGACCAGAAGCTTATGATCCTTTATTTAGATTTTAAAACCTTCTCTGTATTGTAAGTAATTTCATATTAAATATTTTAATAATTTATTTCTTTTAAAGCAAAGTTTTATTAC
Organism: Listronotus bonariensis; assembly: GCA_014170235.1. Classification (NCBI taxonomy): domain Eukaryota; kingdom Metazoa; phylum Arthropoda; class Insecta; order Coleoptera; family Curculionidae; genus Listronotus; species Listronotus bonariensis. The sequence continues at coordinate 38,987 of JACEGR010001805.1, read as the reverse complement.
ATTTGTACAAAAAGGTATTCTTTATTTAAATCGATATCTTGGACGGTTCTTCATAAAATCGCATTTTAAAAACCAGACATACGCCTATTTTGTATGTATTAAAAAATCCATTGTTTGAGGAAATTATTAGAATGTGGTAAAGATGACTAAAACTAGTGTTTGAAAGCCTTTTAAACTTTATAACACACATAAAGAAATTTTTTTGTATTATTTTATCATATTTTAATAATTCTCTCAAATTTTTTTTTTAATATATACAAAATGGGGTATGTCTGATTTTAAAATGCGTTTTTATAAAAAACGGTCAAAGATATCAACTTAAATAAAATATACCTTTTTTTACAAAAATGATGAAGAAATTAAACGGTGAAAATAAAATGTCAAATTTTTTATCTCTGGAAAAAATCGTCTGACCCTGTATAATTATGACTTACTGCGCAATCATTTGCCTATGGAAAAAGGCACTGTTATGAGATTATTGCTAAATGCATATTATTATTATTGTGGCAACCGTTCAAAAGTTATAAATGAAATACATTTTTTTAATTCTAACTTTGAAGGTCAATAACACCCTAAGGAAGCGCGATAGAACTTTTTTATATGAAGTACTAACATTATTTTGGCTCACTCTATCATCCCTATCATTTTTGACGTCACCTTTCCGGACTCCCTGTATAAGACAGTAAACTTCTGATAATTTATCACCACCCTAGTCGCCAGTCCTGGATTCTGCGGATAATATAACCCATTTCTTTAAACTAAAAATAAAGTGAAAATACGATCCGTATCTAAAAAAATAATTATTTACCGTTTGCCTTATCATACACTGCCCACTGTCATTTTGTCACTGCAGCCTTATTTTAAAGCCTACATTATTATTTGCTGTTGTCAACTTTGCTTTCAATATTACCATTAAATTAGAACAAAATTTTATATAGTACTAAGTAATAAAAGTAGGACATTATTCAAGTTAAATAAAAATTTAGAAAATGTTTTATCGTCCTACTATTGGCGATTCCAAAGTTTAATGAGACCTCTAGTGGTCAAGGGCGCAATCTAAGAAAGCAGGTAGTCGGCCATGTTTACCACGCATTAATTGGTATCGACTGATTCATTTTTGAGCATTGTGGGTGAATACTTGTTAGTTTTTATGTCATTTTTATTGAAAAGTCTTTCTTTTGTAAAACCTATATTAAAATGTTCATTATGGTATCAGCAGAGCCATCAACATCTAAAATGAAAAAACACATATATGACACTAATTGTTGTGTTTACGGGTGTATCTCGTGAAAAGGAAGCGATAAAAATATTCATTTTCACTTCTTCCTAAACAATAATAGTAGCATTAAAGTAAAAATATCTAAAAGTTTTTAATGGCGCTTTCTTTACTAATCACCACTCACAAAAAAATCGTTTAAACTATCAAGAGCGCTACTGAAACTCACGAATCGATCCTTAATACACTTTGTCTGAATCTATAAAAATTCACGGCTGTATTGAAACCAAATAATATTTAAAACCATTTATATACCCGAAATCCGTAACGGGATCAAAGCCGGTTACCTGATTATTACCTGCTCTCTTTGAATTTGTTTACGTTTAACAGCGCCCACATCAGTAGTGAAATCGCCAATCATATGGTGGCTATCTTAAATATTGTGCTAGCATTAATTCAAAATGTTTAACTAACTTTACTATTCAGCCGTATTAGAGCAAGAACGACAAAGAATAGAACAGCTAACAGCAGGATGGGACGATCCGACGCAAGTAGACTGGGGAGCAGAAGAGGAAGCCGCTATGAATGCAGCAGGGGCTGCAGAAGAATATCAACCAGAACCACCACCACCTAGCGGACCATTGCTAAAATGCACTGCGCTGTATTCATATACGGTTAGTTACAATTATTTATTATTTATTTATTCAAAATAAAAGAAAAGTTGTTCCCCTTTTTTTAAATTTTAACACTTTTGTACAAATTGTTGTTAGGCTCAAAATCCGGATGAACTCACAATAGTTGAAAACGAACAATTAGAGGTAGTAGGAGAAGGCGATGGCGACGGATGGCTTAGGGCAAGAAACTATCGTGGGGAAGAGGGTTATGTTCCTCATAATTACCTAGATATAGAACGGGAGCATTCGGCAACCACTCCCGGATTACAGTCACAAATTTCATTTTCGTCAGTTGATTATACTGTGGATAATGAAGAGGAGAATCAACCACCCACTGAAACAACGCAATCGCCAGAACAAGTAAGTTACCAATGCTAATATCTGTGACTGGCAGACCATTTCTAATAGTAAAAAATTAAAATAAAATTCTAAGAAAATTACATTTTTATGGTTGTTTTGGTCATTGATTCAAACTCAAACAGGTGTTTATCGTATATGTTACGCCAAATATTCGACAAAATTAAAATTTTGCTTAATTTATGAAATAAGCTGTTCTGTCACATTGAGGGGGTTATGGTTAGTTCTGGTTAGGTAAATGTTGTTTTTTTTAATAAAATGAATTAAACAAAATAAGATAGGTAAATGTTGTTTTTTAAATAAAATGAATTAAACAAAATAAGATGTAAAGTTTTTAACAAATGAATTAAACAAACTAAGAATTTAACTAACCAACCAAAACCCTACAACTGTTATACAAAACTTATTGTTATATCTTGGTAAATAATAGACCGACCATGAAATCGGCCACTACAAAATGTTTGTCTAGTCAGTGGGTTAGAACTGTCAAGACTGTCTGATGATTCAGGAAGATGACTCTTCTCTCTTAATAAAGATATCTTAAATTCAGCTAATACAAAATGATCGAAAGTCTAAGTTTCAATTCATATAACCTTTTGGTACAGGTAGTACCTGCCATATACCTACTATGAGATCAAACGAGTTCATGAGTCTACCATCGGATTTTCACACTATGTTAGCTGCACGTACTGACAAACTTTCAGCTTTTACAAAACAAGAAAGGTCTGCTCGCTTTTCGAGCTCTTACTGAATTTAACCGAAACCGTTTAAGCCTAATCATGCCACTTTAGATTGAAATTTAAAAAATAAATTTTAAAATCAGAAGTAACAAAAAAATTACGTTTGAGATGTAATAAAATTTACCGGTGTTGCCATTTAAAGTTTGAAAGTAGCGGTCATTTCCGGTTAAACCGAAAGTTGTAAAAAACAACCAAATGGATCAATCAATGCATAACGATAAAAAATATAGATATACCAAATTTCATTTATCGATCTCAAAAGATAAAAAATATAGGGGGATTAACTCCGGTTTATGTACAAAAATATGTTTTTAGGTTTCTGTAATATCGATGCCCATTCAAAAAACAACAAGTGGGAGCGACGCACCCACAACATACTGCATAGCATTGTATGACTATGATGGTGAAGGCACAGAGGAATTGACATTTGAGGAGGGACAAATTATTAAAGTTTTAAGCAAATGTGCGCACAGTATTGATGATGGATGGTGGCAAGGAGAACTGGACGGTAGGTAAAATAACATCTTAACCTCATTCTAAATACATAGATACTCTTAAAACATTCTGAAACCTTATAATTTATTTTTCTCTTTAAATAAATTATAGGTCAGATAGGAAACTTCCCTTCGTTAGTAGTAGAAGAATGCGATGAATTTGGAGAGCCCTTAACGAACCAATGGGACGAGACCCCTCCTCCATCAGCGCCACCTGTATTCACACCTCCTGATATTCCAAATTTTCTAAAGGAGCCGGCTGACGGTACCCCAGATAGCATTCCATCCGTAAGTAAATAAGAAAATATCGGATTTAGGCACATTTAAAGGGAGCGTGAGAATTGGCCGTGGGTAATAAGCAATATTCCCTGTTTAAACTCACATTAATAATGTATATATTTTTTAACAATTTTTTAAGAGTTGTAAACAAATACAAATTTACGATTATTTAATTTGATTTAATAATTTATTTGAATAAATCAACTTAATTTTTTCCATTTGGACATCCATTTCCAAGGGTTCCTGAAGCTTTCAAGTCATCCATTTAACACTTTTTTATTTTTATTATAAGGCAACAGAACTTTTTGCAATTTTTAGTTGTGATTGTATCGTCGAACTGATCATTTAACGACAGTGACAATTTAACAGTTTTTATGCAATGATACAAAATAATTACCCACACCTGGCACCAAATATACGTCTTATCATTATTCGAATTATTATTAAAAAGCTAAAAAGACAATTCAGTATATTATATGCAATGATACAAAATAATTACCCCATACCTGACATCAAATATACAGTCTTATAACGTTATTCGAATTATTATTAAAAGCTAAAAAAGACAATTCAGTATATTATATGCAATAATACAAAATAATTACCCCATACCTGACATCAAATATACAGACTTTTAAAACGTGTGTCTAGTTTGTAGAGTCATAGGAAGTAATAATTATTTGATTGGGTTTAATTTCTAATTTGAATATAATATCTTAGGTTATTCCAGTTCCGTAATGACCACTTTAACAATGGGGCGTAAGTAGAATAATTGTTTATTTGTCAGTGCCTCTAAATGAATAGTTTGGTGTTTCGAATTGCAACTAAACTTTGCTTAGTTTTGTAACCCTTTACAGAGACATGAAAAAAATAACGTTAAAATTAACCTATTTTTAAAATTGTAACTTAGTCCGTAACACATTCCTTTCATAATAAATAATTCTGCGAGATATATCGCAGAATTATCAATAATACAGAAAAAATACCATCACCTTCAAAAAATATTATTATAGTCATGATTTATCAACGTGCTTTTTAAAACTTTTATAATGCAACATTATTTGGCTCTTGAACACATTTGTTACTAAAAGCTATCCTATAATTTGGTAACTTTCCAACAAATTTTTATTTCGTAAAATATAGGGTCTTTCAATAAGAGCGATAGTATTTTAAATAGAGATTTCTTGGTTTTCTAATCCATATATTTTTGATTTCTAGGTGCTACTTTATTTAGTATAGTATGCAGTTTTATGATGCAGCGTCTGACTCCTCTGGATCGGTTGGAAGTGATAAAAAGTATTAGCAAAGTAATAGCTTAGTTGTGGCCACTCAACGTTTATTCACTCGAAAATTGGGTTGCTATCATAGGTACTCTGCGCAGGTTATCCGCCGCACTGTGGAAAAGTTTGTAGATGAGTTTTTACGTAAAATTAACTCATGTTCAACTTTTCTACAGTGCGGCGGATAACCTACGCAGAGTACCGATGATGGCAACCCAATTTTCGAGTAAATAAACGTTGAGTGGCCACAACTGAGCTATCATTTTGGCAGTATTTTTTTAATACTTTCAACCGATCGAGAGGAGTCAGACGCTGCATCATAAAACTGCATACTATACTAAATATAGTGACACCTAGAAATCAAAAATGTATGAATTAAAAACCGAGAAATCTCTGTTTGAAATACTATCGCTATTATTGAAAAATTCATACATACTTCTAGGTTGATCCCCCGCAACAGTCGGCTCCAATACTACAAAATGGGAAAACGGAAGACGAAAATATTAAAGCAATAGAAGATAAATCCGAATCAGCAGCACCTGTCAGTTTTTCAATAAAACTTACTAGGGATCAACATGAACATTATGGAACTCAGTTTGATGGTGATGAAGAAGCTACAAGCATACCAGGTAGGCCACTTTATTTAGCAAGACATTTATTGCTAATTTTATTAAAAATAAATATTTTTTAAATGCTTATTTTGTCCAAGAGGTCCATAAATCTCACAACCCAACAAAATTATTAAATAGTCGGTGTATTCAAAAATTTATAATAATAGACGTTTTTAAATAAATTAAAAAGTTTAAATACAATATAAACTAATCAGTACAATAATATCTCGGTTATGGATATATGAAAACAAGAGTCTGAGGACACTGCCAACAGCACTAACTAATTATATTATTTCTTGGATAAGCCGAAGTGTCGCCTTTGTCAAATGAAATTAAGCAGTAATTAAAAATATAAATTTTTCCTTAAGACAAATTACAAACTAACTTTAAGGCCGTTTTCCCTTTCGTGAACTATGCTTGGTAACAATAAAGATATACAACCGTCCCTTGAACAAGCAATGTGTCTTAAAAACCTATATCATCAATGCGCTAGTACCAGTTTCAAGCCGTGATATGAAGATATTCATACATAAGTAAAAATACAATGGTTCACATATTATTCTAAAACGGTTGCAACTTACCTTTTTTTTAATGGCATTTGTTTTATCTCAAAACTTTTACCTTAAAGTCTAAATACTAACATATCTAGGAATTCTTGCAGTAATACAGGGTGCCCGACGAGAAATTGCTGCGATCGATATCTACCAAAAGCGATATTATCCTTAATACCCGTGGTGCCTTCAACGTTTAATGTCCGACTAAATATTCTTTATATGAAAAAACTTTGAATCAATTTTGAATGTATTAGTTTAAACCAAATCAAGTACTACATTAACCTGAAAAAATTGTCGAAACGTAATTGTGGTAAACATGGTTGTAAGTTATTTGTCAATAAGACAGCACATAAAAGATAATTTTGCGATTGAAACATAAAAATGTCCGAAGTAGTGGAAAATACACATCTCCCCAAGATATTTTAATGAAAGCTGCTAAAGCTGAGCATACGCTTGTGCCAAAAAAACTAGGCGGATTTACAAGAAAAAATATTCCCATTTTAAGGCCAAGCTGACGGAGCACTGCGTGGACCGTGTGGACGAAACCGTTTTGATTTTTCCGGTCACTTTGAAAATTGTACGTTTTACTTTAAAAAATAATTTTTATTATGATAGGTATATTGTGTAAGTATGATTATATTTTCGTAATAACTGCTTAAATTCAGATAATTTTTTGTTTATATATTTGTAAATTTGTAGGCCCAAGGACGTTATTTTTTTAATAACGCCCAAGGGTAATATTTCGTATTTAACTGACTTTAACATAATAACATTATTTGTTAAATAATATACCATTCGGACAAAAACCTTAAAAGTTATTTTTTTTAAATGAAAACCCATATCTTTTATTACCTAATTATATTGAGTATTAAAAATAAGGGTAACTTTGTAAAAGAATATCTTTTCCAAAAATGTATAGTTTTCGAAATATTGACAATTTATTATTCATCTATTCTAACAATACTGTTAAGTACATCTTTTAGTTTAGCTTCTAGTTGGCCTGGACAGCAAGATACAACGCCATGCCCAACTGCACTGTACTTATCCGTACTTTACAGTTTGGTTAAAATAGATAAATATTAAATTGTCAATATTTCAAAAACTATACATTTTTAAAATAAATATTCCTAACCAAACTTACCCTTTCTTTCAATGCCTTATGGTATAAGATCATAAAGAAGAGGGGTTTCATTTTAAAAATAGACTCAGATAGGGAATTTGTCGATATAATTTTTTAAAATTATTTTTAAAACCTAACCCCCATTCCTATTAAAGGCTATTGTTTAGAAAAAATTGATGGTTATGTAATGGCTTGCAAACGTCATTTTTAACAAAAAAATAAAAATAAGACAAAATATGTTTAGAATTTTAACATAGAATCTAAAAATTAAATAGTAAATAGAGTGTTCCATTTAAAATAAGGAAGTCGACACATCAACTTCCAATATTATCGGAAGTGCTAGAACTGTTAAAATATGTTGGTCGTATGCCCCCACTGACTTTATAATATTACAAAATTTTCAAAATCTAAAGCCTACTTTTTGAGAAATAGATCGCAGCAGTTACTTGTGAGACAACCCTTGTAAGGGATAGTTTAATACCGTCAACTCAAAATTTTAAGTTTTGAAAGAAAGAATTCCTCTTCACACTTATAATTTCATAGTTGTATATCACCCCTATTATGAAATATTCTAACCAATATTGCCTTGTGGCAAGAGCTCTACTATAAAAATATTTAAAGTCTATAAACTAATACATGTTTTTATTTGAATGCTGACTTATAGCAATTGGAGTTCCAAGTCTAGAAATAAGTGATGAGGTATGTTTATATTATATTATTAAATAATATGTAGATCAAAAAGTAATCAAATGAAATCAAAATTTAAAAAAAAATTATTTCTTGATTTATCTGTTTATTTTAAATTAATTAATGGATAGTTTACACTCAGAACTTTTTTTAATGAGCATTTGTAAGCTTGTAAAGTAAGCTCCATTGATAATTTATTTCGAATATTAATTTTAGTCGAATACACTTCTTAAAATAAGCACAATCACAATAAGTAACCAGACCTTAACCTTTGTTACCACTAAAAGAACTACTTGAAAACAGTTATTCTCACGAATAAAATGTGCGACTGAAACAAGCTTGCGTTCAAAGTCCGACCCAGTATTTCGAAAAGTGCGAAGGTGACAAAAAACAATTCACATTATTTACGATAGCCCAACAGTCGCATATTTTAAATAGAGCCAATAGATAAAGACAGGCACTGACCGTTCACTGTTGCTTCCACTACCGAATTTCTGTATAATATGAATTGACAAGGGAGGCTTCAGTAAAGGGGTGAATTTATCTGCCTTAATATGTGTAACAATAAAATATAACATTAATTTTTGCCTTTCAAAATTTTAAAAAATTTTTGAAGCAGGTAGTTTCTGTATAAAAAATATGTGTAATTAACAGAACTTATAATAATTTCTTACCATATTTATAAGAAACCAGTTATAATTTTATTCTTTACATGACAAAATACATCTAGCCTAATCCGCGGGGCTTTTAAAAATATAAACAAATGAGTCATCGATGGCGTCAACTATAATATCCTGTAAAAGAACATGACTCTAGAACAAAGACTTAAAAATATTTTTCTCTCGTGAATTTCTTGCCATTATTTGTGTTTTTGGGTAGATACCCCCGTTTTAAGTTTTGTGAACTAATTAACTTTGTGCTTTTGATAGCTTTGGATATCATCGCTCTAGAGGATAATTGTGACAGTGACTTAAAACCTCCTTTTTAATATCCCTTTTGCAGGATGGAAAAGAAATTAAAGAACCTGACAATCGATCAGGAGGCGACGACTTTGGTTTGGGCGTCGCTCAAATCGTTATTACCGCAGCTACGCCTATGATGGAGGAACCAGAACAACCATTTCCTCCGTCTGAAGAGAACTCGCCAGTTGTAAACCATCAGAACGATATTATTGAGGAAGAAACCGAAGATGACATTGCAGCAGAGGAAAATGGTATAGTTTTCACCCGAAATGAAGAAACAAGTCGAAGAGAAAGTGAGAGACGAGATTCGGATAGTAATAAAGAACATAGGCGTAAGGGTAAGTGACACTTAAGTGAAAAATACAAAATAATCTTCAATTATAGGGATTGGCCAGTTTTTATATTCAACATATTTAATTATACAAACAATTAAGAGTAAACAAGTCAATTGGCCAGTTGTTTCTCCAGAACAGAATAAATATAGGGTGTCCGCTAATTATTAGTACACAAAACAAACACAGATTCCTTTTGTCAAAATATTAAGATTTACCCAAACATACCTTTATACAGAAGTTGATAATAAGGAAGGGACAGGGTGTCAAAGTGAAAAAATATTTTTATTTTTTCGATATTATTTGATATGTTTTGAATATTTTAGTGAAATGCGGTATCTAGAGGTTTCTTAACATGAGCTATTCAGTTTTGATATTTATTTTTATGTCTTAACTTGAAATGACTAGCTACACTATTTAAATTTTTTCTTATTAGTCCCAACTTTTTTGGGCTACTCTGTATAAACCTTTTAAGTAAACCAGTAAACTCCCCTATGTTTTCTACACTTAAAAGGTATACCTTGTAATGGCACCAAGTTACCGTTTTCAAGAAATTTGCATTTAAGTGGTTTAGTGCAACCAAAAAATATATGAAAGAATACATTAAATCATTCGTTTATTATGAGGCAGTTGTACTAATGACTAATACACTGTTTTTAAAGGCATTTTTTGGTTGCACTAAACCACTCTAATTTAAATATCTTGAAAACGTTTGCTTAGAGCCACTTCTATAAACTATATCTATTTTGTGTAGAAATCATAGGGGAGTTTACTGGTTTACTTAGATGATATATACAGTGTAGAAGAACAAAGTTAGGACGTTTTAAAAAATTTAAATAGTGTACTTAGCCCCCTCTAGCTTACACATAAAAAATAATATTAGATCTAAATAGCTCAGGCCCAAAAGCCCTAGATACCGAGTTTTATTAAAATCTTAAAAACGTATGAAAAATTATCAAAACAAATTAAAAATATTTATTTTTTCAATTTGAAATCCTGTATTTTTCTTATTATCAACTTTTGTATATAGGTATGTGTGGTTTAATCCTAATATTTTAGCATAAGGAATCAGTGGTTTTTCTGTGTACCATTAATTAGCGGACACCCTGTATATTGTTAGTTTTAAGGGAAATGATTGGTTGATTCTTTAAAGTCGTGACCTAAAATATACTAAAGAGGAGAGATTTACAGCTTCCAGGTCTTTAAAATAATAAAAAAATTTAATCCCATAAACCTATGTAACTTTCAAAATGCATGTCGACACGAAGACCAAGATAGAAGTACAAATAGATTTTAAGTATAGTCTAATTTTGGTTTGGTTGGCAGCTTTTAGTTAAGATCCTAATAATACTGGCACACTTAAGGACTAAGAAGTGATATTGATTTTCACGTATTCCGTATATTATCGCTGCTTACCGTCCGCACACATGTGCGTTGCTCTATTTAATTTAATTGGGCCTATTTTCACCTTACACCATGCAAGGTACCATCTTGCCCCAAGAAACTAGGACATTAAAATCTAAGTAGGGAAGTGTTACCTAGTCTATAAGAAATTGCTTTCCCTTTATTTGAAAATTTTTTGACGTGTCTGTCACAATATTACATTGCTTTGACAACTACAAAACATAATAGTCAAAAAGATCGGGAGATAAAACTAGATTTTGTTGCGTTATTTTATTTATTTAAACACGTTATAAAATAGTTATAAAATATTGAGCAGTATAAAGCAGCCGATAAACGATGAAATTTTTGTCAAACACGTTTGTCAAATACGAAAATTTGATCGCACAAAAACCCGCATATGTCCATTCAAGTTTTGTCAAACTTTTGATTATTTTTGATTTGATTTAATAAAAATATTAAAAAAACCCGGATACTATTAAATTTTTGTATTTGATAAAAGATTTGATCGTTAACCGTCAAGTTTACGCCTTAAGGACGCAATTATGTTGCTTGTAAAGAAACAGTACTCTATCAAATCAATACAGAGTATTATTTGATGGTGCAAACATTTTTAAATTAAACTTATCGCATGAATACAATATAACAAAAGCAGATCAGCTGTTTAAAAGATTTTTTTTTAATACTAGAGTCCTTAGCTTCTTCCCAAGGTGCCTCTCAATGACTAAATGGTTTCTACCTGCATCCAAAATACTTATTGTTGATAATTATATCGAATAATGAGAAAATTTATTTGAAATACTATAATGCATTGGTTAAATGTTATTTTCTTTTATTATTTTCTAACAGATTTTTAATGATGAATTAGTAGCACAAAAACGGAGAAAAAAATATCTCAATTTGCAGGTTCAATAGAACAGCGTTGCGAAGATACTTCTGGGTGTAAATTAAGAGATACCGAACCTATAATAGAAGAGCCAAATGATATAGCTAAAACAACAGATGACCTAATAGCAAATAGAGAATGTGATATAGAAGTAGAAGAAATCGAAGAGCCTGAGCCAGCATTAGATTCCGGTTCGGGACAATTCGTTGTTAGTAGTAGTACAGGAAGTGATGGTATGTCTTTTTTTTACTTAGTCAAATTTTGCTGTTGGATAACCAATTTTAAAACTGCTTTTGATTCAAAGGTGAAACCACTGGTCCTAGTACAGCAGAAAACTCGGTAAGTCACGTTCCTCCACCTGCGGATCCAGATGCCCCAAAACAAGTAGTGGGAGGTAGAGCCAGCATTCCGGATGAACTAGAACCCCACCAACTAGCGAGATTACAGGATCTTAAGGAGTCTAATGCCTAAAGATAATTAACAGGTGAAATTTAAAAAACAGGCTTATATTATATAAAAAAATCTATTATTTCTTATCCTACATGACTTTTAAAATATTTGTTTTTTTATATTTTCGGATAACATCTTATTAATTACCCTTGTATATTCTATTCCAACTTATGTCAGAAAAAGAAAACATTATACATATTTATTATGGTAACAGAAAATACTAATCTTGTAAATAAAAATACAAAAATATGTAAGTCAAACAATGAAAAATTGTAACAAAATGTTAAAGAGAAATAATATATTTTAATTTAAAAAAGAAAAATATTATTTTAAAACGCAACCTATATGGTAATATAGTTGCAATTTGGCGATAAGCCAAGACATTTTGTATGAATAAGTATTTAGAAAAAAGTTGACCAAAAAAATCTAGACATTAATTGCTCACAACTGGTTTGTAGCTTAATACCGATTTTTTTTAAATATTATGTCCACCACCTCTATATTTTTTTTTTTTTAGGTTTTACGATAATTTTTTAAGTAAACGTTTATTTGCGAGGCAGTGAAGGATAGAATAAGAATTGCTTTATAAAGAGTACTACGAAATGATGGTCGGCGACACTAAACAATAGGAATTCAATGATTAAGTTGACTGATCGATAATGTATACCAGGATAATGTAAAAAGTTTAATGTAACAATATGAAAAAAAACTTAAGTCAATATCGGTGTGCCCATTAAAAACTAAAAAAGTATAATATAAATGTTGCAAGTAATTAGTCAATTAAGTTTTTCTCATATTTAAAAAGTTAAACATAAGAGAAAAACACACTTTTTTATAAAATTTAACTCATTATTTAACTAAAATAGCTAAAATATAAATTTACCCTTCAAAACGATATTTTTATGCAATGAATAAAAAACATTTTTTACTCTAAATTTAAATCCATATTTTAGTTCCATTAGGGTAATCACCAGCTGTAACCACTTAGATTGGACCTGGTGAAGGTTATAGTCCCTGGGCCAGTAATAAAATTGACATTATCATAATAACACTTTTAAAACCTTTTAAGGGGGTTCCTTTTAAGGAGTCTACCACAAATATTCATTTCGCCATATATGGAAGCGGCGCTTTAATCCAGCCTGTCAATGTTAAATGTTTCGGATATCGGACTGAGCAAAGGCGTCACTTCTTTGTCGGACAAGTTTACCACAATGTTTTACATGCAATTTTTAAACATTGTGCCGAAAATCGTAAGTGTTACAGTCACAAAACCATAAGACCCATGGACATGTTTTGGGTATCGGATTGGGCGGTTTTCGTGACTGTAATCCTTACGATTTTTGGTACAATTTTTAAAAATTGCATGAAAACATTGTAGTAAACTTGTCCGACAAAAAGTGACGCCTTTGCCCAGTCCGATACTCGAAACATTTGACATTGACAGGCTGAGTTAAAGGGCCGCTTCCATATATGGCGGTACGAATATTCGTGGTTGACTCGTCAAAAGAACCCCCCTAAAAAGGCTTTAAAAGTGATACTATAAAAGTGGGACTATAAAAGATTTGTCTAACAAATGCAACATGTGTATTATCCTATCTTTCCCAAATGTTTTTTGAACCATACTGTGTAAGTTATTAGCGTTACAGTTTGTACCTAATTTGTTGGGATTTGTTAAAAAATTATATTACGATTTTTATATTAGGGCGATGTGTAGTTCGTAGTAGGCAGATGCGGTTTGTTATTTAAAAAATGATTTACGTTTTATTGTTGAATTTTATATGTTCTATTAAAAACATATGACTATGTAATTTATTTGTTATAAGACAAGAATATTTTTGCATCGATTTTAAAGCTCATCTCATACCTTTATTAACGTTTAAATATGATCACACCATTTGGAAAAACCGATACTCGTAGTCACCATTGAATTTAGTTGTGATAGTTTATATAGTTTAATTTGAATCATACTGTCAATTTACTAATAAGCCTATTAAACATATTTAAAATTAACACAAATAAGATTTATTAAAATATTATTTAGTACACTGTAAAATATATTTTTTTATTTTAGCGACATTTGTCGGTGATTACGTATGGATTTAAAAAATAATTTAAGTAGCATCATCTATATTAAGAACGCAGTAAGAATCCTACAGGTTATTACAATAAATTTATTGTAAAAGTTCCCTTATAAAGTGTTTAATATAATTTCTAGTAATGTATTTTTACAAAAATTAAGGTAGTATGGTGATAAATTTGTGGTTGTTTACTGCTGGTCACAAATACTCCTAAATTTTCTAAAAAATAAGTAAAGAAATATTACTAACATTTGAGAATACAAAAATTTGCTTTTCTTTAGCATTGTTAAGAACAAACAATACCATAAGCAAAATATGACGATAAATTTATATTAAAAAATAAAGTATACAACGAGATAATAACACGAAAAGAAAAAATATTTTTGTCTTTATAAATAATTTCATTAAAAGATATTTTAAAGAATATAAAATGTATTAACTAATAAAATTATTAAATATTTAGAGCCATTATATTTCTATAACTTCAACTAAAATAGAAAGGATTACCGATAGTAGGAGCGCAAGATAATAAATAAAAATTTAAAATAAATAACATTTTTATGTATGAAGTTGTATAAAAAAACAATTTTTTACTCTCCTACTTCTTAAATCCTTATAAGTTCCAAAAGCATTTTCTATATCTTTCCTGTCGAAAAAAACAATACAATCCCATAAAACCCCTAGAAACCATATGAATCACATCACAAAAACCCAATAGAAACCGCGGTTGCTATTGTGCTTTTTCGCAGATTCTAATGGTTTATATCGGTCTATAGGATTGTATTGATTTTTTCTTTATAGAGTTGGGCGAACATTTTAATTATTGGCCTTGAATATTCAATTTCAAGTTATTTTATAAAACAAAAAAACCTCTTTATAATTATTGTGGTTGCTTTACAAATTCGGCATTTTTACTTAAATAAAATATTTTATTCTTTAAAATTAAAAAAATTAAAAAGTGTAAGTCATACATTAATAAATTGCAACAAAATAATTAAAAAGAAAAAAGAGAATGGAGGATGGCAAAATAATAAAATTTTATAGTTTACAACATAATTTTAATTTATTAACAAGAAAAAAATAATAATATTGGAAAAAAACATATTTGTTTTAAAGCTAATTATAACGTTTAAATAAAAATTTTATATTTAGTCTTGTCAGATATTTAGGTGTTTAAAATTTTAAATATTTTATATCAATAAAATGCAAGAAAAATTCAGCTAATAAACGATTCCAAATCTTTAATTAGCAACTACGTTTAATTTATTTGGTATTATTAAAAACCAGTTAGTAAAATAAGTTGGAATTGATATCTTATGTTTATTAATTACGTATATTATTTTTGACATTTAAAAATTATATATTAAAAATTTTAGTTTAATCAAATCCCCTTTTAAAAATATAATATATAACCTTATATTTGTGCTATACTTTACTGCTCACTACCTAACTTATGTACAAATTAGTTGCACACAAAAAAAAACATTAAGATAAGTCTATCATGTATTTAAAATTTGTATAAAAATATAAGTAAAAGGACACCTAAAATTTTAAAAAAATCCAACAGTTTTTAACAAAAAAGGTCCAATTTCCTCTATTCTTCGATGCTAAGTAAATATAATCAGTATAAATAGGCTCACTTCAATTCTTCAGCTATTGCCACATAAAAAATTATTTAAATGTCAGAATATAAACGTAATTAATTGTAAATTAAAGTTCATGTACACAAAATTAATTATTAAATAACTTATGTCACATTGACATTTTAGAACAATAGGCTTTTTATAGAATGTAAAATTACCAAAAGTAAGAAATGCACAAACGTTCAGTAAATAATATATTCAGTTTTCCCGAAATATCGTTAAATTCACTTTACTTCAAAAAATACAGGGTGTCCAAAAATCTATGCCAAAAATTCAACCTTTTGGAAGAGTCATACAACAAAATATGTCTACAAAATAAAAATTACATAAACGAGTAATGCTCTTTTAAATATTTTCAAGTATTTAACGTTTAGACATATTGTACCTGTAAGGCATATATTTATACACTTTTAAAAGGGGTCAAGATTTTCTAGAGCGCTTGCATAAATCTCACTGTTTAAAAGCAACTTGGAATTCAAAAGTTACATGGACAAAATTTAATGTCAACGTTAGTTAAGCAACCAGTATACCACCAATTTTTTTAGAAAACGGGTTGGTCAAATATACCATGTTTTATAAAACAACAACCACTAACGTTCAATTATTTTTTGTTAAAATTCTGCTCACTTGCTAACCGCACACCTTTAAATATGCTCGTCGGACAGTTCATCAGTATAAATTTTCTTTAAACACGTCATTATTCTTATATTTACCGTTAGCTATACCGAGCAATATTCTTTAGAAAAGTGATTACTTTTACTTTGATTACTTACTCTATCAGTTGCAAGTGATCATCACTTGACTGAGTGACAAAAGCAATTTGAAATTTTAATAAAATATTTAGAATAAAGTTAGCCACCTAAATTTCAAAAAAATAATATCACTTTCACTTCTATTACTTTGTTCACTGATCAGGTCTCTTGAATACAATTAAACACAATAAACAAAACCATATACAATTAATTTTTTTATTTGACAAACTTGTTTAAGAAAAAATTTGATCGTTTACCGTCTACTTCCAATTAATTTAATAATTAAAACTGAATTCTAAGGTCTACTGGACGATGGTAAAAGTAAGGTGACGTAAACAAAAGATTTGTTCCATATCACTCCTCTACAAAATAAAATAAAAAAAAATATTGAGCTCAGATGTGGTAAATGGTTTTAAATATATTTTTTCCTTCGAAACTGTACTCATTATGTTAACAATTTTATTAAACGTCTACAGCATAAGCAATATTTAAAGTTATATCGGCCAGTAATGCAACAACAAAAAAGCACGATTAGACATCCAAACCGAAATGTTTACATGCCGGCATTCGCGTTAGACCGTCTCCTTTCCACATATTGCCTATAAACGACTTCATTTAACTGATTCTGTATTTATGTTCGTGTCACTACGTTTTCTTTCTTGAAGAAATCGCTTAAATATTTGTAGAAACTAAAAACAAAAAATTATTTCTCTGATTTAAATGCAATAAATGGTTTTGTGACCAAATGATCAAATTCAGACCACGGATACGTATTTAATAACATCAAAACCATACATACATTCGTGGGTCCGATTATTTTTTTTTTGTAGAGAGGTATCATTTACAAAAAAGGCGTTCCGATAATTATTTTATAGTTTGTACTTTAAAATACATAGAAATAAAAGTTAGAAAGGTAGCTTAATAAGTACTGTCGAAACAACTCCTCTTATTGACGTCTTATTTATGTTGTTTCAGAGAGAGAAAACATTTGGAACGGCACACTATAGGATGTTTAAAAAATGTACATTATATATTTCAATAAGATTTACTCTTTAATTTTTTGCACGAAAATGTAGTAAATATAATTATCTATCCAAGAAAAAATAGTCTCTAAAAAGTAAATCTTAAATGCACTGTAGTTACATCTCATTAAAATTTGAAATTTTCAAAAAAAAAAAAATCTTATGTTGCTCTACAAACATTAAAACACCTAAAATATTACAAATGTTATAAAATTGAATGCTGTCTTTAAAAGCTTTAGAACAATAATTATAGATTTTTCAACGATTTTAGTACAACAGTGAGGCGTCAAAACTAGAATGGTTATTATCAATATTTTTAAATATACAGGGTTATTTTTAAAGTTAGCATTTTTCTTTTTACACTGTATAAAATGCAAGGGCAAGACGTACGAATATGCCCAGAAACGCTTTGTTTTAAGATAAAGAGTGTTAAAGTTTTTAAGAAGAAAAAAATACCCTTTTTATGATAGCTCCTACCATTCCAAATATTTTCACAACATTTTGTACTTTGTTACATTACATTTGTTGCTGTAAAGTTCAAAAAAAAGTACCAGTGGCATTCAAATAAGATTTGTATTGAATTTTTGAAAGAAAGATAATGCTCCACTGCGTTTTTTTTTGGAATTAATAATATTTTTAAAATACTCATTTACTTTGGAAATAATTGGTTCTTTGATATTTTTCCAGCGCGACGAACGGTTTTCAGTAAAACAAATAAAAGCCATTTTGATACATGGCAAAATCGCTAAAATCTGATATGGTGTTATAAATGTAAAATTCGGTTTTGTCCAATTTGTATTGAAGTAAGGTTAAATACTAAAATTGAAAAAATTTTAATGGGATTAAAAAAGTTATTACTTTTAGAAAGCTACCCTTACACAGTCAAAAACCTTAAATTAGAAACAAAACACCATATCAGATTTTGTGCCATGCATCAAAACAGCTTTATTTTTTTAACAAAAACCGTTTGTTGTACGGAAAAATATAAGAAGAAACCAAATTATTCCCAAAGGAAAAAATTCAAACAAAACTTGTTCGCACGCCACTGCTATTTTTTTAAAACTTTATAGCAAAAATGTAAATATAATAGTCAAAGTGTGCCAAATTTTGTGAAAGTATCTGGAGTAGTTATGTTTAAAGGCACTTTTTTCTTTAAACTTTCAGATTTTTAATGAGATATAACCACAGTGCAATTACGATTTTTGAGGACTATTTTTCTTGGATTGGCTCATTACATCGACTACCAATTATAGTTTAAAAACAATATTAAATACTTTATTAGCTTTAACGACTAAATGAGGAACTCGGAAAATGATTGGCATATCTAACGCTTTGATGAACGAACGGATCGGTGTTTTGGTTCTAGTAAGATGTAAATGTTAGAAACCCATTTAAGTTAGTTTTTGTTAATAATTGTCAACTACGGTAGTTTTATGAGGGTTTTACAGAAATATGGTGTCCAATGGGATCTTTAATAAGTAATTTTAGCAATAATTTTTTAATTGGTTTGATGTATATAGCCGTACAATACTCCTGGCGTAGTATTATGTGTTTTTAATATTTATATATTATTCGCTGCGATCTTTATACCTACATTTGTTTAATTATAGGGTGAAACTTGAACTGAATAAACAAGCCTATAGAAGCAAAATAGAGTATTTTGTTTTTTAAAGTAAAAGGTCAAATTAATATTTTAAAAATCTAAAGTGTAGGTGTCATGTGTCATCCGCAGTTTAAACTGTTAAGTGTGATTAGCAACGCAAACTGCGTAGTTAGGATTTACAAATTATTTTATCTAAAAACTGAGACATGAGACCCACATCAAATACACTTTCTAAAAAAATTATCGCATATGCTCGATATTTTTCATAAGAATAAATACATAATTGCTTTAATTGAAATGGTCATATTAGTTTAATAATTAATTTATTAATATAATTAAAAAACTTAATTTTAAAGAAAGGTAAAGTTATAACTTTGGCGTAACCATTGTATTTTTCAATTAACAATACATCCTACAGGGGGATGAAAAGCTTTTAAAAAATGATATTTTTAAATGCTTTGTATAGAGTGCTGTTAAAAGGATGTAATCATATTTGTAAATAAATTATACCCTTAAATATTTCTAATGTTTTATTATTAAACACCTTTAATCGCCCTGTAAGATGTATTGTTAACAGTAAATAACAACAGATATGCCAAAAGTATAACTTCACCTTTCTTTAACATTTTTAATTGTATTGATAACCTAATTATTAAAAGATATGGGCATTTAAATTAAAGTATTTTTGTATTGAAACATATGGCAAAAATCAAGCATATGGGATAATTTTTGTGGGAAGTGTATAAACTAGATTACATTGGCTCCAAATAATTTGTAAAGATAACCGTATTCTATTTTGGATTTTGCGACTAAAAAGTTCTTCAGTAGCGAATATCCCACCTGTATTTTTGTGAATTTCAAAACAAAAAATTCTTTACCAAAATGTTTCTCTTAAAGCCAATACAATCTGGTGTATATTTGATGGGTTCCATGTCTCCCTTTTAGATAAAAAAAAATGAAAATCCTAGCCACGCCATTGGTGACGGTTAAAAAAAATACAAAAACAAAATAGACAAAGTAAAGTATCAAAAATACAAGCTAATAAAGCCTTTAAAAATAATTTTTAATAACTTGAAAGAACTTTAGGAATAATTCTTGATTTAATATGTTTATTTAAGAAAAATATTATATTTGCAGACTTTTACAGTAAACAAGTATTCCAGGCAGGAATTTCTAGTTTCACCTTTAAATGTTCCTTTACGTGCGTTCTTAAGTTGAAAAACTGTAAATCCGTGATTAAACAATAATTATCTAATCTTAATAACATTGTAATGGTACTGTTATTTAAGAGAAAACATATACGAAGAAAAACATTTAACAATTGTTAAGTCACGGAAAAGCTGTACAAAATTCTATAGAAGACAACAGGCTGTTTATGCGATTGTATTATGATTCCCCGTCTTCTTTCAGCGGTGCCTTCTTATTATAATATCCAATCTTTCACCTGTAGATATGTATCTTTTTTGTTTGTTATATAATATGTTGTTTCTAAAACTTCAGTAAATGTTTTACGTTCTAGTGTTTCTCAAAACAATTGCACCAAGCTTTATATGTTCTTGTTTAAATGTAACACGTATTTTTATTCTCTTAAAAAAACGTATGTAACAAGAATCGGAATTTTCTTCCTTTTTAAAAAGGTCAGTAATATTTGTTTAAATAAAAGAAGTATGTTTAGGATGATTAAATTGTTTTCATCATCAACATTATAAGTCTAGCCAAGAATTCTTGTTTCGTGCCAGATAAGGCTTGATTTATATGGTCCCAGTGTGCTTTTCTCAATAAGTACGTGCATTGCTTTATTGTCCTTTTCCCCTTTTTAGTTTTTGAATGGATTAATTCAAAACATTTAAAACAGTGGGATATGAAATTAATGCATAAATACTATATTTTAAAGTAATTGATAGATAAAAAATTTTAATATGGCGACTGAGCGCCATCTTGGGAAAAAAATTAAATAAAAAGAAGAGTTATATAATCTCATTTTAATGCCACTGACGAGTACATTATAACCCTAGAATATAAAGTCAATACCTTCACCTACTCCAAAATGGCGAACTTTGAAAATTACCCAAATACCTAATTTGGATGGACATATTTCCGAAGGTAATAAAGTTAGATGTACCTGATTCTTAAAGCTCTTTTAAAGATCTTTTTTATGGTGATACTGGTCATATTATACAGGGTAGGATAAAAGTATATGTTTTAATGATGCACCCTGTATATTTTATCAACATTTAAAAGAGCTTTAAGAAAATACCACATTAAGAGTGGCTTTTACAATGTCGTGTTAACAAACTCAGGGTTAAATTATTATGTGGTTGAAGTTTTAGCTAAATTTTAAAAGCTGTCAAATGCATTGTCACCTAGTTTTACCAAATAGGGTTCGCTTCTAGGGTATACTAACTCAAGGATTGACTCGACATTGTAAAAGCCGGTCTAAGTAAGGTACCTGCGGCATATAAGGCCCACCTAATGTTAAATGTAAAAAAACTCAAATTATTTAAGAAACTTAAGCAAAATTGTGTTTAGATTAAGGATTGCTTATTTATTGTAAAAATAAAATATAAATAAATTTACGAAAATAAATATGGAAGCTACTTTAAAAATAATTAAAAACCCTTGTTGTTAACCACCATAGTAAAATAAGGCCCCAAAACATTTTATGTTGTTTTAAAGAAAATACTTAAAGAAACTTTTAATATTTTTTATCCTAATAAATCTTTGCTTTATAAGTTATAAATATTTGCCTTTCTCCTAGGCTCATTTTTTATCAAAGCATTTTTCCAAGTCGGAAATAGATAGCTCTTAAAAGTAAGACATATAATTTTTGCTCTACACCTTCTTAAGCCACTAGTCTTGGTATGTTCTGTAGCTACCCAAGCAACACACAAGTTTTCTTTTATTGACTTTTATAAGTAAGATAGGGCTATGACCTACTCCAGTGGGCCTTAGTAGCCGCTGGACTCAATTATAAAAACACCAATTTAAAACAAAATACTTTTTTTTCAAAAAACACAAAGGTTTGAACAGCGATAACGAAAAATTCACAAAAAAAATATCTTATTTCTAAACAAAAATAAAATCCAAATACTTATAGTTTTGATACAGCACCCTGTCACAAATTCTTCGCTGCTAAAAGAGGGCAGCGCGTAGCAACAGCAGCTTACTTCCCGTGATATTTATTGGTCTTACGCATTATAGGAAATGTTTAAACCTGAACCCATAGATTTTGCCGCGAGTTTTAAAATGTAGGCCTTATTAAACCCCGGGCCTTAGATGCCTCAGGTACCTTACATCTAACTTTATTACTTTCGTAAATATGGCCATCCAAATCAGGTATTTGGGTAATTTTTAAAGTAATGCCATTTCGTAGTAGGTGAAAGAATCGACTTTATATTCGGTTATAAAGTACTCATCAGGAGCATTAAAAGATGTGCCACAAGACTCCCCATTACATTTATTTTTTTCCAAGATGGCGCCCAGCCGCCATATCCCGAAGTTTTAAATTTTGAAATTCATTCGTGATTGTGATTGGCATTAATTTTATTCCTAATCTTTTAAATTTGGCAAAATTGCTCATTTAACATTACCAAGCATGCCAACATAGCTCCACGATAATAATAGTGGTCGGTAAGCCAGCAACAGATTTTCGTGAGTAATTTTCTCCCAGTCCATAACTCGTAGAATGCTTCAAGAGGGTTGTACATGAATTGTTGTGAGCGTCAGCTGCGGCGCCGATGGTAGAATTATACAGGGCGCTCCAAAGAAAAGATTCATAATAAACTTGTGTTTTTTTAATGGAAATCCCGTATATTAGTTCAGTTTTGGATTATTGAAATAAAAATATCTTTAATTCTATCAGCGATACCTATACCAAAAATGTAAGGTTTTTAGGATATTTGGGATTTTGAAAAATTCTTGACAAAAATAAAATTTTAATATATCTGACCCTACTTACGTTAGTAAGATTGCTAGAATATTAACTGTACCATCATCTACATTAAAATTTTTATACTAAAATTATACAGGGTGTCCAGAAATTAATAAAATAGTAAATATTAGTTACTGGACACCCTGTATAATTTCTAGTAAAAAACTAAATGTGTGTGATTGTACACCTGATTTTCTAGCAATCTAACATAATATAAAAAGGTAAGCGTAAGTAAGGTAGGATATATTAAAATTTTGTTTTTGTCATGATTTTGTCAAAATTCTCAAATATCCTCAAAACCTTTCAGTTTTGGTATAGGGATTACTGATAGAACTTACATTATTTTTACTTCTACAATCAAAGGGTGTTCCATTTAAAAAAACAGAAGTTTATTATTTATCTTTTTCCTGGAGCACCCTGTACAAATCCACCATTGGAGACGCAGCTGACGCTCACAACTATTCATGCACAACCCTTTGAAGCATTTCACGAGTTATGGACTGGAAGGAAATAACTGATAAATTTTGCATCTGGCTTACGGTCTATAAGTATCTTTTAACCTAATTTTCGTATTGGCCGTTTAAATAAAAACTATTACTTTGACGATATTTTAGAAACAACATTTAACCCGTAAAACATTGAAGTTTGGTGAACGAATTATTCGCCATCTTTGTGGTTTTACTTTAAGGTCTTAAATCTATCTGTCCAAAACAGGCTCTGTAAAATATTGCTTTTTACTGTCAAAATTAACATCAGTAATATACTGCCTATAAACAGATACTCTTAATGTAACCCTGTATGTGTATTACAGGGCATATTTAAATAATTCATTTGCTATTAGTAGTAATTGTGTATAGGTGTACAGGTATAGCGGTTATTGTAAAATTTAGCACAACAATTAGAAACTAAAAAATATTAATGGCCACTTTTTTATTGGTAATATTTTTATTCAAAAATAATAATAAAATCAATAAATAAATGTTAACATTTCGCAACTTAACTGGCATTCCCACTATAATGAGTGACAATGAACTTATGGTACAAAACGCCATTGAAATTCCTTTAAAAGTACAAATTTACAATTTGGATACGTTTAAAAAGGCCGGGATATTTTTTCCCATTTAATTATAAGCAATACCAACTTTTTTAAATGAAAATCCTGCAGATTGTTGCTACTAGTCTAGTTTCTTCTTATTATTTGTTTGATTTTAAAGTGTTAATAATATAGAGCAGTCCTAAAAATCCCTAACTAAAACATAATATATATATACAATAATAAATACACATAATTATTTATTTTATGAAAAATGCCATTTTTTTTTAAAAACTGCTCACATTTTAATAAATAGCTCTACATTAATGCATTATTAGATAATTTCTAAAAAAAAACCAACAAGAAAAAGTGAAATGTTAATATAACTGTTTTGGTAAGACAGACTAAAAGTATAAACCCAATTTACAAGACCTAATCTAAAATCTCTAATCCGTTCTGTGTATCATTAAATAATATATGAAATACATTTATGTAGCTCAATTTGTTGTTTTATTTATAGTTTAAAACCTGGTAAAACGAAATTCCGCGGATTTTTAAAAACTTTAAAATAAATTGAAGATATGAGGAGCAAAAATCCAAAAGAAATATAATCCAACAACTTTTATTTTTAAGTACAAAATAATAACAATATAATCCGTTATTAATAACAAGTAAAATAGATATCTTTAAAAACTGCAATCAAAATTTAGATATTAACACAAAAAAGGTATCCTCAGAATTGAATTTTCAAAAAAAAAAAACAAATTATTTGACTCTTGATTCAAATGAGTATTTATTCATAATACAAATTATGTATGTCCATACATAGGAATTTATACAGGAAGGGTTTTATCAGTACACATGTTTGTTTATATTTTAAACAATACCTACTTTTTTCTAAAAAGTTCTTAAAGTTATTTTGAATTAAATAAAATAATACTGGGAACACCCTGTATAGGGGGTAAGTAAGTTTTAATAATTTTAATATTTATTTAATTACTTCGATAATGAAAAAACTCATCAAATTATGTATGTCCATACATAGGAATTTATACAAGAAGGGTTTTATCAGTACACATGTTTGTTTATATTTTAAACAATACCTACTTTTTTCTAAAAAGTTCTTAAAGTTATTTTGAATTAAATAAAATAATACTGGGAACACCCTGTATAGGGGGTAAGTAAGTTTTAATAATTTTAATATTTATTTAATTACTTCGATAATGAAAAAACTCATCTTAAAGTAAAACATATAACAATTTAAAATAATGTCAAAGCTTAGACCTCGAACCGGTAAGGTAAATTTCTATGTCGAACGGACATGGTCGTAAACGTGCTAAGTCACCAAAAACCGAGTTCAACTCTGTATATAAACAAAGTTACCTGAAAATGCAGGGAGAAATTGAGAGAAAGAAATTAGAAAAATATTAGATAAAAAGTGAAGTGAAGAAAAAAGATAAAGTTCTAGTTAAGCTCCTGTACGGGCTACCCCTAGTGGGGGTATGCCCGTACTAAATTAAGTTGGTCAAATAATTCCTGTAGTCTTATATTGAAAGAAAAAGATAGTTTTTTGTAGTTCAAGTTGATAGGTGGAGGCTTAAGATTTAAAGAAAATACGTTTTCTACTTAGCCGACGTTTCGGAAAATTTATTTCCTTCTTCAGGGCACTAAACACATAGTTTTTTGTCTACCGGTCTCATGGTCCCAAGAAGATAATTTCATATGGTATATTTGCCCCATTGACCTAAAGAGCCCTTATGTATACAAAAATATTACGTCACAATACCATTGACTTTAATTCAAATACGTTTTTATCCATATTTTAAATTTTAAAAGGGATTTATTAAATTGTTTTAACAAATAACGATACTTAACAAAAGCATTTTTTATGAGTAAATAATACAGGGTGTCCGACTATATTTTGCCCCATCTTGATCGCGAATAACTTTAAAGCCTAGTCCAGACTAAGTACATAGAAATGGCCGCAAACATAAAAACATTTGTATAGAAACTGTATGAAAGGTATTTAAAAATATTTAAACAAATCAGTGATACTAAAGGAATTTCGGAAATTGCTTAAAACAAATAAAGGTATTAAGATACTGTTTTCGTCAAAAGCCTTAAATTTTTTAAAGCTTTTTTAATTATATCCTTGCCATTTGGTTGTGACATTTCGTTAGCACCAAAATAAAATGGCCGATTTTTGACATAGGGAAACTTGGTTCTTTTTAATGCCACAACTTGTATATTTTTTAACCTGTAACGGTAATTTTCCGCAGTTTCGGAAAACTACAGTTCTTGGCGCGTTATTATTAATATCTTGGGCGCCACTCTTAGTTGTTTATAGTGGTAAAGGGTCCACTTTGCCTCTAGGATAGATTTTATACAGTGAAGAAAGGTTCTCCAAGGTTCAAATTTACGCGCAAAGTCCAAATTTACTATGCTAAGAAATAAAACACACAATTACAGTAAGAACAGTAAAATAAAATTAGTTTAAGATTTAATAAAACTATCTACAAATCTACTGCCTTGGAAAAGTGATAGGTAAGTTCAAACCATTTATGCAATCCGCGCGTTTTGTAAAGAGGCCACCGACGTCACCATTATCTACGCGAAATCTTCTGTAACTCTTTCAATCGCGATTGCGACGGCTTCGTATCGTTACCTAGGAAGTAGGCATTTTAAAGATTTGATTTAAAAAATAAAAAACATTTTAAATACGGGATGAGGGAATAAGAGGAAATTTTGCACAGAAAATGATGACGTCGGTGGCCTCTTTACTAAACGCGCGGACCCTACCAGTGGGCCAACCTTGGCCAAAGACTACGAAAGCACTGACCGGAAATTAATGCACCTTGTCAGTGGGAGCACTGCCTTGTTTTGCGGATAGGCAGACTTGAACCTAACTAGAAGGAAGGTCACTGGCCGGGAATTAATGCCACTTGCCAGTGACGTTACTGCCTCAAATAAGTGATAGGCAGGTTTGAACCTTTATGCTATCCGGAATTAACCACCAGGATAACAGGACATAAGTAGAAGAAACGAAGGAAGTCTTATTGCCGGGCGATTCAGGTCCAGGAAAATCCACTTAGTTACGAGAGCTCGGGTACGGTCGGCTGGTTTCGGTGGTGGCTGCTCGGGTCCTGCTGCTGGTGCTGAAGCTGCTGGTGTTCGGGAACGTGAGGTTCTGTCTGTCGTACCGCTTGCAGGTTATTAAATAACCAAATTCCCCACTCTTTACGCGTTATCTCAGACTTTTCGGCAGTGGGACTGCGGGTCTCACACATAGATAACCTACATTTAGATCCACAGTGGCAAGAAGCATTTTTCGGATTTTTACGACCGCGCGCAGTGGGTGGACGAACATGCGCACTTAAAAGCCGTGGCAAAATACAAACACCGGCACCCTGTACCCTTCGTCCGCGGTCTGACCGTAACGCTCATTAGCTACCGTTCTTCGAACAGAAAACTAGGACGCGGTCAACACATTTTTTCCTATAATGCGAATAGTTTGTTTGTGTCCGGGTGCGTTTACCCTCAACTGGCTTGCGTACAAACCGGTTTTTTCGCCCATGAAATGTAACTTTTGTTTCGCGCAGGTTATAATATTAGCAATCCATCGAGATCAGTGGTCTCACAAGGTTTCGCGGACATTACCGGGGCGACATTCGGCAGTACGGTTGTTTTCTTTTCATTAATTAAGTATTTCGCGGCTTCGCGTAACGGACTTAATGCTGAAATAGAATCCCCGAGATTCATTTTACACTTTACAAAAAGAACCAGTCATTTTTATGACGGATAACGGAATTAAGAAAACAAAATAATAACTTCTAATAAAATGAAATAAAAATCCAGTAACTTCGTTACAAACCATCTTAAAATTCAATTTTTCCCCTTTACAGAAATGTAACATAAGCAATAGTTATAAAAAATTATAGAATTATTGATCTTTAAACAATTGGCTGCATGGCATTTAAGAGTATTATTTGACAATAAAAATTAGCTACATACAAGGTTACAAAAAAATACGGCAATAAAGCTATACGTTATTTACAAAATAATAGTAGCAGTAAACTAGATTACTTCTTTATAAATTTTTGTTAATATTGCAAATAATTCTTTTTATCTCTCAATCGCCTAAATACACTAAAAAGCTATTAGAGCTTCAAAAGAACAAACTGATGATAGTTACTAACTTCCTGACAGGTCACGGCCCTCTGAGGTATCACCTCAAAAAGATGGGAAAGACCTTAGACTATTCACAACAGACCAAACATTACTTGTTTTTTCAATGCTAAAATGCCGTTTGTTTTGTTGCCATGATTAAAATACTAAACATGAAAACACAAACGTGTGTGACAAAGAAAACAAATCAAAATAATTTGCCTTTGTTTACAAATACCTTTGTGTTGGCAACACTGTACATAATATAATGACGAAGTGCATTTCGATTGCCAGAGGTGTGCCATTCTAAGGCAATAATAAAATAAGCAAAAATAACACCAAATAAGAATGTTTTAGATAAACTTGTAAAACTTTTCTAAATAAGATTTGGGTATGTATAATTTTACGTTTTATAACGTGGATATAAAAATATACCTCACATTCTCAAAAAAACTTCATTTTGTTTATAAGAATGTGGGGTTACTGATTATTTATGACATAGACATTGATGATTGTCTTATGTATTTATTTTTTAAATAGAAACTTCTTTAAAGCCCAATTGGTCATTTAGATGACGTAAAGAAACATGAGCGAAAATTATCCCAGACATCGCCTAGCCCTTTTTATACTGATAAATCCCCTTTGTGTGTGTTTATTTTTTTATTTTAAATAAAGGAATAAACATTTAAAAAATAAATAAAATATAGAATAAAAACTGGATATGTAGCTTAATTTAAAAGATTGTATTACTAAAAACGTATATTCCTAAATTTTTGGACGCCATTTTATTTTGCTTGCTAGTTTATGGCTTTTTTTGTGCTTGCAATGTAAAATATGATGCCCATATATTATAATTTTAAACCAAGAAATTTTAGTTAGTAACTAACTAGACATGGTAAATTCAGAATATTTTAAATAATAGATTGAAAATCATGATCTTTTTATTTCAAATTATTATGGTATTAAAAGTATTCTAATCTATTAATCATACAAAATAATATGCATTCCTTTAAAAAGACTTGATGTTTTACCAACCCTTACATTCGGTTGCGCATTCGCCATTCTACACATACTTTACTTATAAATGAACTGACTGATTATGATAATACCCGATTTGCACTAACTAGTTCGTAATTTATAAAGCACACTAGGCGCTCAGGTTTCGGTACGATCAAGGACCGATCAAATATCTTACATGGTATTTAAACATCATTCAAGGTAATTCTTTTAAAATGCATGTAAATTATTTGATCGGTCCGTGAGAGTACCGAGACCTAAGCGCCTTGTGTGCTTTAACCTTAGCAAACAAGCATTCAATTTTTTATATTATTACTGGACACAAATATTCTTTACTATTCATTCATGCTCACCAAATTTGCCATTTTAGATTTTGGGTAATATTTGTGATATGCACTTTGTTTTTGACTGAATTTAAGCATTTACAAAACAACACAAAGGTTATTTCGAGTAGACTAAAAACCAGTTACAAAGGTGCCACAAGCGTCACACAAATAAAGACGGCAATCAACTATCGCTGTCTAAACGCGTCGTTTACAACGTGTGCGAGCAACAAAAAGGAGAATAGTTGAAACTGAGACAGAACTGGTGACGCCGTGGCATCTTCTCAACTGGCAAGAACTTTACAATATAGCGATAAGCGAAAAATACCACTTTTAATACTAGTATATTTTTTTTGTTGAGAAGTTTCATTATTTAAAAAATTTTTGTTTAATTTTAAAAGCTCTGGATTTAAGGAAGGAAAAACTTGATTTTCTTAAATTTAGGACTAAGACCAAAATAAGAAAGATAAGTAATTTTAAAATGTCTCTTATTGGCAATTTTTCATTTATTGCAAAAAGTAAAAAACAACTTGTTATTGAAATAATATTATTTTTAACAAAAAAGTAACGATAATTATTTCATGAAGAGGTTTTTGGTAAATAAATAACACATAAATATAAATATACTTTTATTTGCTTTTCAGTAAACATAAGAAATACACGAATATACATGTTTTGTCACTTCAAAAGGTTCATAGACAACTAAAGCAAGAACAATGTGGGACAGATTCATTACCATGTTTATATGCCGGCATTCTTTGTCTAATGTCTTCCTGTTAGTGTACTACACGCCTTAGACCGTCTTCTTTTTACGTATTGCCTATGAACCTTTTGAATTGGCTAAACGTGTATAAAATTTTTTAATATTTATATTGTCAAATAAATAAACCCTACAGTAAAAACTACATACTAAACATGTATAAAAACACAATCAAAATACCAAAAAAATCAACAGAATCTCCTATTTATATAGCATCCACTATATTAATATTTTTTCCACTAGCAACATTTATTTAATCAATAATTTAGTATATTTTGGTGAGTGTGCGTGTGTATGTATGTAAATCAGGAATTAAAAAGATAGAATGAGGATTTTTAAATAACCACTTATGTATTACATTTGCTTAAAGGCAGTTTTACAAATAATAGTACATCATTTAATTTAAGATTTATTCTCATAAAAGAAAATGGCACTAATATCATAATTAGTCATTTGTAAATAAGTTATGTATATGAAATAATTTAAAACATATTATTATGTATCTCATAAAGAAATAAATACTAACAGACTACGCCAACAACGATGCGACGCCAATGAATTGCAAAACAAACATATGTTTACTTACTTGTGAAATGACACATCACATTGGGGTTTAAAAAGTCTATTTTTTTGCATACTTGGCATTCACGAACCACATTGTCGGTAATATTGTCCAATAATTTACACAAAAACACTATAAGACACATGAAAAACTGAGAAAATCACCAAAACAACCATTTATCACAAGGCAACGCTGCAATTAATGGCGCATGAGAAGTGATAAAAATGCTACGAGACTAGCCAATTCGAGCCCGCTTGGAGGCTATAGCCCGTAGCAACGTTGTCGGGTTGTTTAGTCAATTTTCCGTGATTTAAAACAAAAAGAAAAACCTGTAAATAATCAAATTTAATGATAATTTAATATGAACATAATAATAGAATTCTGATATCAAAATCACCTTAAAGTTTAGACGATATTCTTATATAGTATTACCAGTAAAAAATTGTATTAACAAATAAATGCAAGCATGGCAAAAGCCAAGACTTTTAATATAAAATAGCAAAAGTGGCACTAGCGCTTGCCCTATGACTTAAGCAAAATTATCTTGAAAGCAAATAGTCCAGTCAAATCGGAGAAATTTTTAATGTCTGATCGTAATCAAATGTAAACAAGTTTCGTCTCCTGTAAAGGATAAAAGGTCATTGGGAAAGACCGACAACGACCGCTGCAGGTTTTCTGATCGATCTAGCGAAACCTGGGAGCATATTCTATGCCACTGTACGGAATTTACAGGCCAGAGGCTAAAATATCTGGAAGATGTAAAGATATAAAAAGGCTTGCTCCCGAAATACACTTCCCCACAAAATTATCGCACATGCTCGTTTTTTTCCATAAGCCTCAATACAAAAATGCTTTAATTTAAAAGTCATTTAAAAATAAAAAATGTAAGGGAAAGGACAAGCTATAACTTTGGCAGGACCGTTGTTATTTATTGTTAACAATACATCCTACAGGGTGATTCAAAAATTTTGAAAAAATTAATAAGTTTCAATTGCACTGTATGGTGTAGTATTAAAAGGGAAATAATCAAATATGTGATTATAAAATATCAGAAATGAATAAGGGTATAATTTATTTAGAAATGAAATAACTTCCTTTAACGGCACATTATACGGGGAAAATAAAAATTATTCCTTTTGTCAAAAACTTTTATTTGTCCTGTAGGATGTATTGGTAACAGTAAATAACAACGATTACGCTAAAGTTATAGCTTTATTTTTCCCTAAAAATTTATTTTTTAAGTGTCTTGATAACTTGATTATTAAAAAGATATGGCCATTTAAATTCAAGTATTATTGTATTGGAGCTTACGGAAAAATAAAGCATGTGCAATAATTTTGTTGGGAAGTGTATTTCCAGCTTCGTGAAAACTTTGGGAATTGAGGGGACTAATTAATGTAGGGTATCCACAAAAGGTCTTTATGTCGAAGTGGGAGAAGGGCTAGCTTAAACCGAACGACCACATTCATTACAAAACAATACAATACAATAATATTGCAAATATCCTGAAGCTTTGTTGCCGCATTTTTTTCTGTAAGCTTGTATGTAGCAAATTTTTATTGTGAAATCAATTTTTAAAGATCAATAATTTAATTTTTTTTATAATAATCATTGCTTATGTTACATTTTTTTAGTCAGGAAAAAGATCAAATTTTAATTTTAAGATGGTAAAAAAATCTACATGTTCCATTTAAAATAACAAACTTGCCCTATATCGGAAAATCGGCCATTTTGTTTTTGTGTTAAAGAAATGTCATAACCAAATAGCGAGAATATGAACAAAAAAAAATTTTAAATCTAGGGTTTTTGGAGGCCAAAATGGGACAAAATTTATTCGGACACCCTGTATTTATTTTTTTTTGGCTGGTGTGCCATGTTTATAAAAAAATATTATTGCATTCACTTTTCCTTTTTAGTTAAAAACTTTAAATTATCTTTTGTTTATAATCTATATTAGATCTAGGCGTATTCATTTATTTGGGTACACGTCAAATGGGGCCACTAAACCCCCGAAATATTAAAAAAAATAGATAAGAAACAAAAAACTAAAAATTGACGTTTTGATTGCAATCGTTATCAAAATTAGATTGAATAAAAATAAAAATTAAAAGTTAACTAATATTTAAGTTTAAAATTTTTCAAATGTTTAGTTTGACGGTAAGGATATTCTAAAAATCTAAAAGTTAAGTTAGTTGACTTTTATTTAGGTTTTCCTAAAGATATCTTACCATCAAGCAAAGGTAACCTTTTGCATTAAAGGATATCTTTTTGACGTACAAGAAAAAAAATTATCGTGTGTTCCGTGAAGGATTTACTGCAAAATATTTTATAAGAAAAAAAATGCGACGCCATTGCAGTTTCCTAAAATCAAAATATTTTTTGGTTCTCCGCTAAGTTTGAAACAATCTCGTGACTTTTTTCTGGATGCATGGTTTTTGCACAAATAAATAAAAACCAGTATGGTCATTAGGATGAGTCAAAAAATCGACCATTTTCATTTTGAATTCTGACACTAAAAATGGTTTCTAGGCACCTCCAGAAAATGCTCGGCAACAATATGCTCTTAAGTTTAATAGGAAGATACGCCTCATTACAGTTTTGCATATTTTTTTGGTTCCACAGAAAAAAAAATCCTATACCTATCACTCATTCGTTATTCATACAGAAAAACGATGAAGGAGTTTTTGTAGAAAATTTACTGCTTTACCAATAAGGTCTTCTATACTTTTTAAGTAATTAGAGTTTAATACATCTCACCATTAAAAATATACATATTTAAAGTTAAACATTAAAGAATATAAAAAAATAATCTTTTTTTTGTTTTATATGTACTTTGTAACTTACTTAAAAAGTATAATGGCCAGTTTTACAATTTCCAGTTCATTTATGGTTTAGTTTAACTCAACTGGTAAATAAACTTATCCTTTTAAAATATATTGCTGTCATTTTTGACATTTATTTGACAGCAATATGGACATGGACAGGTTAAAATACCAGTTGAGTTTAACTAAACCACAGCTTAAACTATTGTAAAACTGAACCTAACAGACCTTTTTTAGAGCTTTTAATTTTCGATAGAAATAGTAGAAACTTAAATGTCAATAATTATTTTTAAGTATGTTAAAAAAATTAAAACTTTTTTCTTCTTAAAATACTTCAGACTTTGATCCTTGAATATATTTTTAATGGTAAGATTTGTGAAAAAACTATAAAATACCTTTTTCTAGAGTATGTATTTTTATACAAACATCTCTTCTAGAGTTTTTCTGTATAGGACAGGCACTGCCGTATTAACCATTAGGCTGACTAGGCTACAGCCTAGAGCGCCATAAAAAAATGGCGCCAGAGAGAGAAGTAATAGGCGCTAGACAGTGGAGTTTTTAAAAAGTTTAGGTCGGGTGGGGACTTTTAGTGACTAATTTCTTTGTGAATAAGGTGCTTTGGAATGAAATGGGCGCGAAAAGGAGGGAATCACCTGTTTTTTTGCTCTTTACAATTTTTTTTGGTAGAAAATAGGCGCTCCGGGAATTCTAAATAAAAAAGTGGTCTGTGCTGGGTATCGAACAAAGATTTTCTGACATATTTTTTGCTGCTGAACACGAATCTAAAGTCAAAACTAGAGGTCAAACTACAAAAAACGAATTGCGGGGGCCAAGGGGGCTTTAGCAATTTTTTTTATTGAAAGGGGGCACATGTAGCACCTTATTTTAAAGGCCCATTGATACACTATTTAACGCCACTTTGTTTTTGAAAATCAGCCCAGCCGTTTCAGACTTATAACCATTTGAAATTTGGCTTAAATACTATACAAACAGTGCGGTTTTAATGGCAGTGGTTTGAACAATTTCAAATTGTCTCTTATCAATTACATTAAAAATTTAAATTACGGGATGTAGGTGATTTATTAAAGAAAATGTAAAATATTAATACCAGTGTAAGTAAAATGGGCCATTCCTTTATTTCCACAGCCTACTTAGCAAAAAAAACATCAAAAGCAAAAATAATGCCGGTACTTTCTTTAAAAGCTTTTTCTGGCCGCCATTTTAAAAGAAACACCAATACAACAATATCATTAGAAAAAGGATTTTATAGAGAATACGAATATAGAAAAAGTTAGGAAATTGCATTTAAAATAAGAAAGTTAATAGTACTTCCGGTTAAACCGGAAGTGATTTTGAGGTTATAATCATGTCAAAAAATGTCAATTTATGCTATAATAATACTGTAAAATTTTGATTAGTCTTTTTCAAAAACTAAAAAAAAATTGGGAGGTGACAACATCCTGTGTCACCCGGTATATTCTTGCTCTATTTACTAATATGTGCAAGGCCACAGACCCAAAGCATATTTTAGGGACAACCCCTTTATCCACACTTATTCACCCCTTTAAAACACAAACTGTATGCAAAAGTTCCATCTGCGTGATATTGGTTAATCGTTGGCATGGAAATTACTTGACCAAGCGTAACCAACGCGAGCGCTGGTTTAAGATATATGTTTAATCAAGCGGGGGTTAAATGTGTTTATAAAAATACCCCATTAGATGTAGTTCGAACGGGTTACAAACGGTGTAGTCGGTAAGTCTTGTGCTTAAATAAAAAATAAATAAAAAGTTGCTTAAAAACTATTTGCTCTAACCAAAGCTGCTTTATATAGTGAGGTGTTGCAGTGTGTGGGTCCAAGTGTGCAACAAATAAAAAACTGTTTTATTTGGAATTTTTCAGAAAATATTATTACTTATACGGGGTGTTCCGAAATTCACGCACCAAATTTTAATGGCGGAAACGCTTTATTGTAGAGATAACGAGTGTTAAAATTCTAAAAAACAAAACATTTTATTATCATAATTTTTAAACCACTCTAGATATTACCTGGTTTTTAGTACATTGCATTAAAGCAGAAAAAGACATTTTTCTTTGTAAAATATTAAAAAAATAGTGTCCCATATTTGTATGGACTAGTTTTCAAAAAAGGGGTGCGCCAATGCTTTTTACTAAAATAAAAATTATTTTTAAAATCCCGATTGAATTTTGAATAAATTTAATTTTGGTTTTTTTAAACAATCCACCGTTTCCAAAGAAAAAAATTAAAAGTACTTTAATGTATGACGAATTTGACAAAATTATGACATAATAATTTACATATTTAAATTATTTTTGCGAAGTCTTTAATAACAAATTCGTCATGTAGGTATCAAGGTGGTTTTTATTATTTTTTTACGGTGCTCGGAAAAAGTCCGAAAATCATATTTTTACAAATTTCAAAAATAATTTTTTATTTTAGGAAAAAGCAGTGGCGTACAATTTTTTTCCTAAAAACTATTTCATACAAATATGGTACGGACGCATGTGTGTGCAAAATTTTAAACCGTGATTAACGCATGATTTTGCCTGACGCAGCATTTTGTATACAGCTATTGGTTGAAACGCAATGCTTTAGGTTAACAACATAGTTGTAAACAAATAGGTGTACAAAAAACGCAACATTACGCGTTGATCACGGTTTGAAATTTTGAATATGTAACTTGAACAGAGTATAGTTGCATATCGCGGTTGATGTAATGGAAAGGCGACCTTATCTATATTTTATTTTTTATATTTTTAAAATAATTAAGAAAACAAATGTTTGACACATCTCAAATTTTTACTTTTATGACGGTACTCGTTGACTTTATAAAACTACATTTTAAGATTTTTTTCTTTTTTACTTATCCATATAAAAAAATATTTTATTGATAATAATAATCATATCAATAAAGAATTTATTTTTTTAAAGGATCACCTAAAAAAAATAATGTATTACTATAATTTTATTAAATAATAATGTTTTTTTTCCTCAATGTCTTTTCAGTTTAAAGTCGGCATGAACGGTGCAAAAACCAAATAATCAAAAACTAGTTTTTAAAATAAAAATACTTAAAAATCACCCAACTCTGGTAATAAACAAATAGTTAAGAGTTAGCTCGGTAAAAGAAGAAATAATATGTCTCAAGATGGGAGTACATCCCAATCGGGTTCCACAAACAGTTCATCAAGTCAGCTATCATTCTTTCAAGATAATGTGACAGATTTGACACTTTACGGAAGTCCAGCGCCTACTTTTATAAGAACTGGTACTGTAGTTAGAAGGGCCAATTCGACACCGGCTAGAAAGGATAGAACAGAATCGACTAGCAGTACTGAAGACGGTAAGTAAAAAGAAAACAAATTAATGGAAATGAATTGTTTGAGAATCATTAAACTTACTATTTTTGGGAATGGTTTGTCGATAATAACTATAATTTTTATTATTTTGATGACAAATTATTGTTATAAGAATTTTCAACTTATTTTATCCTGCGGGTACAGTATATTTTCTGGATTACAATTTCGCCCCCCTGGTGGTACTACACTTAATCTAAACTCGACCATTTCGTTCGTCCAGTCCAGGATGTTCGTCGGTCATTTCTTTACTTGCGATTATCATTTCTTTATTTTTTTAGCAAATTCTGGTGGTTCTTATAAAACCCTAAAACTTTCGTATGTTTAATATTTTTCTATCTCAAACAATAAAGCATGTCGACCCTGTAAAAAAAAAAGAACTTTTGTTACTATTCCTCATAAACTTGAAATTTATGTTGTTTTGTGATGGTGCGGCTCTTAATTGGATTTTTACGAGGGTGCCGTCCGTACCCGAATAATTCATCCATGGATAGACCAATCTACAAAGATAAAACTTGTATGCTGCTGTCCGATCATGGTCGTTTTAATTACCTAATTATTGGCATTTTAGGATACAGTCCACAAATTTTCTAACTATATTATTTTTCAGAGTTTCTACTCCACAAATCAAACCTTATTTTTATACTGTACAGCTTATTAGGTTAGTACTAAACTACCGCAGTTCTTAAATATATTTTAAAACGCTAAAGCTTCATTTACCAAATTTGGTGTAAGATGCAATTTCATGCTGACGCTGACGTTTAGCGTCAAACGTCAAAAAAACTAAAAATATTTGAGCTTTATTTATTT
Organism: Listronotus bonariensis; assembly: GCA_014170235.1. Taxonomy (NCBI): domain Eukaryota; kingdom Metazoa; phylum Arthropoda; class Insecta; order Coleoptera; family Curculionidae; genus Listronotus; species Listronotus bonariensis. Next base: position 1,046 of record JACEGR010001805.1, on the reverse strand, counting down.
AACGCTGGCGTCATTTATTTGAAGCTGAAAATATATCAAAGTAAATAATAGTCGATACTAAAAAAACAGTTTGATTACAGATATATGGTAGCCTCCGTTTGACATTATTTATCGATAATTATTGAACAACCTCCTATCTACGTCAGATACAAGGCAATCGCAATAAAATAGCGTATTCCTTTTACCTTGTAGAACCGTACTGAACCGTTCTCTGAACTGTCAATAGTGTCAAGAACGGTTCTACAACATGAAAAAATGTCAAAAATTGTAAAAGGAACACTTATGATGTTGTTCCGGGCGGTTCTGGAGCATAAAAGGAATACAGCAAAAGACACATAACTAACCTATTATGTATGAAGATAATAAAGAAAATAATCCAGGGCTCCTTTCTAGGAAAGACACATTTTCGTTTTATGTTTTATATAAAGAATATTACATTTTTTTCACAAGTAGTTCAAAGTAAATAAAAATTTTGAGGTTATGGGCAAATTTCCGTCAAGCGTCAGCCAAAGTCGATTGATGAGATAGTCACGACATTCGCCATATTGGCTAGCGCGGCTATGACGTCAAGTCGGGCCATTTTCGGCCATGTTTGATTTTAGGCAGATCAGTGGCGTAGAATTAAGGAGAAAACAAAAAGAACTCTATGTTGTAAACAAAATTTATTGGATTATTTTAATAGGCATAACCTAAAACAAAAACATAAATGTGGTTTAAATATTAAAAATTAAAAATTATTAAAGCGACGACAGGACGATGAGGTGGTACCTGGCAGAGCAAAACATTTTCCATGGTTCCGTAAGTTAAAAACCATTTTAAAAACTTTGTATACAAGGTGTCCGCTAATGATTGGTACACAGAAAAACCACAGATTCCTTATGCCAAAATATTAAGATTTAACCAAACATACCTAATATCCAAAAGTTTATAATAAGGAAGATACGGGGGTGTCATAGTAAAAAGAAAAAGTAAATTTATTTCGATAATTGTTCCCCCTTTTTAAATATCCTAATAAAACGGTATCTCGGGGTTTTTAAACATTAGCT